>KK113486.1:0-63735 GCA_000611955.2 Stegodyphus mimosarum
TGGGGGGCGTCGCAGCGCCCTCTAGCCAGGTGAATGTTACAAGATAGGATAGGACGGAACAACCACAATTGCAAAAATTTGCCAATTAATTTTTCCCCGAGAGATTTTCGAAATCATCGTTCATCACCAAAACTACTATATTTCCGTAGGGAAAATTATTAAAAAATACAAGAAGGAAGAAGTTAAGTCGCTCCTTAAGATAAGCAATTTAACATTTTCCTTAGAATATTACGTTCTGAATTTGACTAAAAAGAAATATTTTTATTAAACAAAAATACTGCTAAATAATTAAAAAAATATAAATTCAGTGTTCTAAATTGAGAAAAAAGGTTTATTCCTTAAGCGGTACACATTTACATCAGTAATCGAAAGATTTTAGCAACCTGAGTTTATATGTAGCAAAGTAACATTTTTAATTCTAGAAGCAGAAAATCTTTAAGTATATGTCATTAACAATTTCAAGTGATTTTAAACATAAATCTTTGAGGAAATTTTGGAAATGAGCGAAAATTATAAGTACAGTTTTGCTGGTTTTAACAGTAAAATTCTCAGACATTGCAGAGATATACCACCTAACATCAATAAATACTAATTTAGATGCTTTCAGAATTCGGTGAAATGAAGTTAGATATATTTTGTGATGCTGTGAGGTTCAACTATTTAAATCTAAAGTTCTAACTCCGAACCTCACGAACACTTAACAAGCGAATAATCGCTTAAGTGTTATAAAAAACTTAAGGAAATATTATTCAGAACACGTGAGACTTGAGAAGGGTTTAAAACCCTTTATTATTCAGTATATTTACAATCAGTAACGACTTGGAACTTTACATAAAGCCGCCACTCGGGCTTGAACTTAAATACTAATAACTTGAACTAAAACTAGCTTAACTAAAGCTCTTAAAGAATATAGCTGAAGCTATCAGAATCTAACTAGTTGGCCAATAAGTATTAATTAAATCGGCGAAGCCTAGCAAGGGCCTAAGATATGGCCGAGCGTAATAATAGCTAAGAGAGATGTAGTCAGGAATCAAGACTCTCTCTCCTGAAGTCGTTAAGTCACGATTCTCATTTGCATTATCTGCGTTTCTGAAATTACATTCTGGCAGGAAATTGTAAGCTGAAATTAGAATAAGATAGGAAAGATATAAAACTTAAAATAACTGTTAATTAACATAATGTAAACCTTATATCTTTCCCCACCAGAATTTAACTACTCGCAAATAAAGGTCTTAAACGACCTTGTTTAAGAGTTTAAATTATATGCTAGAAGTCCTTAATGTGAAAATTTTAAACTTCTAGAAATTCTTTTTTTTAATGACTTTCGTCATTAAATTCCTAATTAGGGCCAACTTTACAACAATTTCTAAAGCTATACTAAACTAAGGAAAATATAACAGATTTACAATTTGAATTGGATTACAGACCTCTACTTCATCTTTATTTTTCGTCAGACATCAGTGTTGTCCTTCCAACTAATCTGAAAGGAAAAGGTATTAGTAATGTCTTTCATAAAATTTCCTTTTCTTGTACCAATACTCTTTGTTGAAATTATTTTGGACCTCAAACGTTTTCATTCACACGAACTAAATTGTTCTTCCCCCATGTTCTCCAGAAATTGTACTGAATGAGACGAGGTTTTTCTGTTGTTTATCGCAATGACCAGCTACCACTATCCAATTGCTATGATTTGTTATAAACTCGACTTTCCACACGTTAGAAAACTTCTTAACCACAAAACTAGACCTAATGTCCTAAAATAGAGCTTAAATTTAAAATTCTTAAGTAAAGCCTGGAGAGCCTAACTTTAAGCACATTCAATCTATACTTTCATGCTATTCATCTTTTACACAAAGATATTTGCATTCATGCTTGACCAAAACACATTTGTATTCGTTTAACTTTTACAAAAGTTTAGAAGTTAACATTAATATTTCAAATTCAATAGGACATTTTAACACGTAATACTTTAAAATTCATTTTACATCATTCGTTACAGTTGCTATGCCAAATTCACAGTGCTTGGCTGCAATGTTTAAATTAACACAATTGAAGTCGTTCGACTAAACGTATTCAGAAATTAGCTTCTCGGAACTTCAGAATTCTAAAAGTATTTACAAAATAAATTTTTTGCCAACTTGCTAATTTAAATTCTTTTCTATTTAACAGATAGCTACAATTACATTCTCGCAAACTTGCGAATTCAAATTCTCGTTTTGAACAGTATTTAGCAACTTTAAACACATGACATAACTCCAACTTTCAATACAAACTAGAAAACAAGGAAATTTTCACTTATCTTTTTTTTTGGCTTCTATAGTCCTGCATCCTCTTTGCGCAGAACTCTTTGCGCAGAAAGCGAGTTTCGCTATGGGTTATTCAGTGTTAGCTGCTCTTCTTTTCGTTATTGAGGGATCCTTGTTTGGCGATGCTGAAATCACAACTCTTGGTGCTGTTTCAGGAGCCTGCAATAATTTTTTTAATATTGGAAAATCCGTACGACTATAATAAGGCTTGATTTGATCCATGTTCGCGATAGATTGTTGACCGTTTTCTGATTTTAAGTAAACCGTTGAAAATTTTATCTTCTCTATGATAAAAGGGCCCTCAAACCTAGGTTCAAATTTTGCCACCCTATTTTCGGGTGCCGATGATAGGGAATCCTTTAGTTTTAGGACTTTCTGTCCTGTGTTTGCTGTTCTTAAGGCAAATCCTAATTCATTGACGCAGCTGTCCCAAAGGTCATGATAATTCTTCACATATCCCCGAATAATTTTAACTATATTTTTATTTGCGCGTTTTGCAATATTTTATTGCGGTCTATAAGGTACCATTTTTAGATGGCGTATGCCAAGGCCTGTGCACAGGTTTTCAAATAAATTACTTACAAATTGTCTACCATTATCTGTATATTACTTTTACTGGGGCCCTATATTTTAAAATATATTTATTTAGAAATGAATCTGCTACTATTTTTCCTGAAGCCCGTTTAAGGGAAATTATTTCTACCCACTTTGATAAATGGTCCACGATGGTTAACAAGTATCGGTTTTTATTTATGTTTGTTCTGGGGTTGGTACCAAGCAAATCAATGCCAACCAATTCATTTGGGAACGTGGTTTTTATGCTATTTAAGTACCCAAGCGGGTTGCAATTAACGTCGTTAATTAATTGACACAATTGACATGACCTAACATACGCCGTCACAACTTTGTATAAATGCGGAAAATATACCGCTTCGCGGACCCTTTGTAGGGTTTTCCTCGCACCCAAATGGGCTCCTAATTTCGAGTCATGAAGCTCCTCTAATATACACTGAATTAGTATAAAACAGTAATTTATCTATAATTTCATAATGAGCTGCCCTATTGCGAATAGCCGTTTAGTCTATAGGGTCAAAATTTTCTGGATCTTCCAGATACCCATCATTATGTTATATCATTATATTATATCTTTAAACTCTGGATCTGTCTTTAACTCGGAAATTATTCTTTCCGGTGATTCAATTATTTTTGCAGTTAGCATCGTACGTTTAATTGCATTTCCGTATTCATCGATTTTAATCCGGGACAGGGCGTCTGAAACTACATTTTCTTTCCCCGGCGTGTGTTTTATGATTAAGTTAAATTCTTGCAGTTTTAGTGTCCAACGTATGAGCCGAGGCGCAAGATTTTTTCCGGAGTATAGGCGACCAACTGCCGCGTGATCTGAATACACAGTTATTGGGGCACTCCCAAAGGACACCCGAAATTTTTGCACCGCTAGTAGAACTGCGAGTGTTTCCCGCTCTGTGTGGTATAATTTTGCTGAGTTTGGTTAAGCGTTTTGCTAAAGAAAGCTATTGGCTTCCCGTTTTGGGAAAGAACTGCGCCAACTGAGTAGTCTGAAGCGTTTGCTGATATTTCCAAATTTTGATCCCGTTCCAGGAATTTTAGAACAGGGGCGTTAATTAAGGCGTGTTTCAATTCTTCAAACGCCGTGTTCGCCTCTGCTGTCCATGTGAACCTAGTCTTTTTTCGTTTAAAAACCAACAAAGGTTCAACTATTTTAGCAAAATCTTTAATGAATACTCTATAATATGAACATATTCCCAAGAAGGACAATGACTTTTTAGCCGTATTTGGCGGTGGATAACTTTTGATCGCTAAAATTTTTGAATTGTCAGTTTCTATACAGTTTTTCAAGATTTTGTAGCCGAGGTACCTCAATTCATTGGCGGCAAACTTGCACTTTTTAGAATTAACTTTAAGACCGATTCATGCAATAAAGTGAACACTTCCCCCAAATGTTTAATGTGTTCCTCTAAGGTTTCGCTTGTTACAATAATATCATCGAGATAAATGACAGTACTTTTTCCCAAGTCTGGCCTTAACACAATATCCATAAAATTTTGAAATGTAGCCGGAGCTCCGCTTAAGCCAAACGGCATTCTCAAAAAGGCATCTTAAAGAGTCTGAATCGATGAAAATGTTTTTAAAAAAATCCTGCGACAGGAAGCTGCATTGAGCCCCGGTATCTAGTAAAGCGGTCGTCGGGACGTCGTTTAGTAATATTTGAATTTCTGGCAAGGCCAAATTTTGTACGACTACCGTATTCAGTTTGATTTCTGAGGGATTTACATTCTCACACGGTGACGTCACCCTCTTTCTAGTCACCGTGATTAGTTTAAACCCTTTCTTTCGCCTCCTTTGTCCAATTGCTTTTGATTTCGCCATGCTTTGCTCTGACCGGCTTTCCTTGTATCCGGCTTCCCTACCTTCCTCTTTGGTCGATAGGAACTCTGATGAACCTGAGGTTTCGTTTGATTGTGAAAACTTGAAAACTGCATAGAATTCTTCGTCCGCGCGTTTTCCGCCGTTCGAATACTCTGAAATTTAACAGCTAATTCAAATAAGTTTTGCAGTGTTTGCAGGTTTCTAACTTTCAGAAAGTCCTGTATTGACGGAAGCAACCTCGGCAACATTATTTCTATGATTTCGTTGTCGGGCCTCTTCCCATATAATAAGTTGACAATATGAATTTTTCTTAAGATAAAATCCGTTAATTCGTCCCCCTTAGTTTGGTATTTACTATATAGCTCAGATTCGAGTCTCGCGCGGTCTTTTATGATTGGGAATGCTTTCAATAGCGAATTTTTAAAATTCTCCCAAGTATAAGTTTCGGATCCTGGATCCCCCAACAAATTTTTGCCAATATTCTTGTACCAGCTTGTACCAGCTTCAGCTGAGGGCTTGATCTTTTAAATTCGTCGTCGCGATGATTATTCTCTGTGGCTGGTTCACAGGATATAATGTGAAATATAGTTCCAGCTGTTCCAGAAAGGTCATTGCGAATCCTTTACCGTCGAATGTTGCTGCTGGCTTCATCGCCGCTCTCATAGTTTCTAAGATGAATCCAAATCCCTCCATCGGGTTTGGTTGTGCTTGAGGTAACTGAAAGGTTGGAGGGGTCAGCGAGAAATTTTCCGTACCCAACGGCATAGTTCGTGAAGAATAATTTCGGGCAGCAATTCTGCGGTTCAACTATTTAAATCTAACGTTCTAACTCCGAACTCCACGAACACTTAACAAGCGAATAATCGCTTAAGTGTGAACAGAACACGTGAGACTTGAGAAGGGTTTAAAACCCTTTATTATTCAGTACATTCACAACCAGTTCCGACTTGGAACTTTACATAAAGCCGCCACTCGGGCTTGAACTTAAATACTAATAATTTGAACTAAAACTAGCTTAACTAAAGCTTTTAAAGAATGTAGCCGAAGCTATCAGAATCTAACTAGTTGGCCCCTAAGTATTAATTAAATCGGCGAAGCCTAGCAAGGGCCTAAGATATGGCCGAGCGTAATAATAGCTAAGAGAGATGTAGCCAGAAGGCAAACGCGCGCTAGTCAGGGAATCAGACTCTCTCTCCTGAAGTCGGTTAAGTCACGATTTAAATAGTACTCATTCTCATTTGCATTATCTGCGTTTCTGAAATTACATTCTGGCAGGAAATTGTAAGCTGAAATTAGAATAAGATAGGAAAGATACAAAACTTAAAATAACTGTTAATTAACATAATGTAAACATTACAATGTTTTCGGTAAAGTCTAATTACTTTCTATTTCTCTTGCGATCAAAAAGTATCAATTAGATTCAATTTTAAATTATGAATCATTGTATGTGCTACATTTGATATGATTGCTCTAGTTACTCCTCACACCTTCAAACACAGATGAGAAAAAAAGCACAGTTCTGTTAAAATTATAGCTTACATGACGGAAGTGAAATTTAATTAGAAACTACATTCTTAATATAGCAACAAGTAAAAATACAAAATAGCAGTGGTGTACAGTAACATAAAATTTCAAAATGCGATATTTCAAGGAATATATTGACATGTAGTTATTAGATTGTGTACTATATATGCAAGACAAAGTGAAAGTTTTCACTCAAGTTTCAATTGTTAATGCAAACTGAGTTATTCTGCTTTCAGTTCCAACTATTACGTATTGTTGCTTGCGTAGGGGTTCGCGATGTACACAAAACTGATGATAGCTTGACAAAATTTATTTTACCAAAAGAAATACTTAACAGTTCTGGAACATTAAACAAAAATACTGGTAGCTCTTATCAGTATTATGTGACACAATCAGTAGTTACACTTCAAAATACTAAGAACATTAAACACATGCAGTGCACAGCGCATCTAAAGAACGAAGCTTCTAAGGTTTAATCTAAGTTTTTAACAGTTATCTTTAGTTTAAGCTACTTCCCTATCCATACTAATTTCAGCTTACAATTTCCTACCAGAATGTGTTTTTTTAATCGCGGTTAATGCAAATGAGTAAGAGTAGTATTTAAGCCGAAGTTCCACTGACTTCGAGAAACAGCTTCAGAGTTTCTGACTAGAGCCCGTTTGCAATTTAGCTGCGACTCTCTAAGCCGTTACTATGCTGGGCCGTATAACAGGCCCTTGATAGTTTAGCTAGCTTATTCAATATTTAGGGGCCAACTACTTAGAATTTTGATAGCTTCGGCTATATCTCTTTAGTTAAGCATTTGTTAAGTCTTAGTTTTTATTATTTTGAGTTTAACCCTAAGTGGGGCTTTGCTATAGGCCCTGAGAAAGGGGCCAACTTTCAATTATATTTTCAGAAATAAAGGGTAATTAACCCTTCGTGAGTTTTACGTTTCTGTTACTGAACTTAATAGATTATTCAGTTAGCTGTTCACGGGGTACCTCCACACTTAGTGATTAGATAAAAGGATGGAATCTCACAAGCTCACACGGAGATATCTCAATACTCTGAAGTCGTCTCTGAACTGAAAAACTTAAAACTGAAGCTCTCTCCAGGCTTATATTTTCGTCAGGAACGACAAACAAAAATAAATAAATAAAATAAATAATAAACAAATCAATAATTAAAACAATAAAATGGTTCTTATTCACGTAACACATGGGGCAAACCACGAAAACACCCATGCAATCAGCCCATTCGTTGGGACTCGAACCCGGAATTAACTACCAGTATTCGGCGGCTTTTACTGCTCAAACGCGCCGGTGGGCAGACCAAAAATGTTAAAAATAGTGCTGCAAACGATTTTAATATTGAATTATTCCAACGACCCTATCTTTCAGGCTTTAAAGTACATGTAGATTCGTCTTCTAAAACAGAAAATTCATTCCTTTATTGATATCTAAAAAAGAAGAGTGAATTAGTATAACTGGGTTTAGTTAATGTTAATTTATGAGTATTGTAGCACTCCCTTAATGTCATGAGAAGTTTACCCTCAAAATATAAATTTCATGACCACAAAGGAATTTTACTTTATTTTCGTCAAGTGAAAATGTTTAAAGAACGCAAAATAAAATATATTGTTCGTTTGAACAAAACATAAGCGTAGTTTGAAAGGAAAAGATAATGACGAGGGGGGCCTGAAAAAGCACTTCGCAGAGACGTAGATTTCAAAAGGATTTTCCTTTGCAATCCTTCTTAAAGTTTAGGAAAATCTTTCTTCTTGTTTCCCGAATCTTATTCTCATAAAATAAAAGACAATAACAGGAAAATGCAGTTCAGTCTGATTCTTAATGACAAATATTTCCTTTTCCCTCGACTGTAAACTGGAATCTGAAATCATTTCTAAATATTTCAAAATTTGTCTACGAATAATTGAATTCTTTCGATCATTCATGAAGCAACTTTTTTCTTTATCACACACGTGCTACAGACAACGTGTCATCGCCAAAATGTTCTTTACATTTACAGCTATAGATAGGATTATCTGTGATGCAATCGACTTGCCTGTAAGACGATCGTATCGAGAGTGCAAATGACTTTACTAAAACTAAATAAACGTTTACAGCAAGAATTAAAATAATCCACTGACAAGAAAGATTGCAAAACTTTCCAAAGAAAATATACCACTGAAGAGGTGACGATCATAGAAAATATTTTATTTTTTAATGATAACATAAATGTCTGCTTCCTCTAGAATCTATGCAAGAACCAATTTAAGCTTTTCCAAATCATAACATAATTTCCTGGCACCTGCTGCCCTCTATTTCATCATATTGATAATGATAGTTATCGTATTCAATGCATTCGTTTGTCATAACCATGTGCAAACAGGATGCTGAACCTGAATGATGTTTTTATTCCTCTTCTTTTGCGTACTTTTTAAGAGCAACTTAATCACTGCAGTGCGATCAATGAAAGCAAAAAAAAAAAAAAAAGCGGCGCTTTTTCGTTAACCTAAAACTTTGAACAAATGCATACATTACGGATGTTTTGCTTCAAACAAAGAAAGCAATATCTGCATGCTTATACAAAGAAATGAGTTTTTAGAAATGTATTCTTAATCTTTTGTAAAGTTTCTTAAGAAATTAGAAGCACAGAATAAAGTAAATAAAATAATGCTTTCAACACTTCACTTGCAGCTGAGAAAAAGTATTGAGACTATGATTCTGTTGATTAAAATCACGTCTACTGACATCTTGAATGCATATTTTATGCATTTAAGTCGTTTAAGTGTTTTTATTTATATGTCGCGAGATATCGAATCCAAGGTTACATGAACCAACTGGCTATAAAATTGTACCACAAAATAAAAATATGTTTAGTTTCATATCAAAATTTTCCACGACATTGCCTTGAACTTAGTTTCCGTCTGTACGAGGTATATGTGCATACCCTCTAATATACCTGACACAGCAGAGACATACAATTTACGTTTTCTTGTTTTAATGAGGTATAACGTTGTCTCAAACTCAAATTGCACATGGGCTGAATGCACAATCTGAAAGCAGATGGCGGGTCGGATTAAAACAACATGAGAGTAAGTTTATATATGACTGCATTTTTAAAATTTAAGTTTCCTTGAAATTGTTTAATAGAAAATTTACTTTAATAACATCCACTTGCATTTTCTACAATGTTTTTCTCAATACTTACTGCTTATTTCTCAAACTTAAAACATTTTTCCTTCTCTCCCTGGCTAACATTATGAGGTTCTTCCTTTCGGTTAAATTCCACTCTCCATTTTTTTAAGTTCTTAATCTCTTACAAATATTTACTAAAACACAATCAATAATTATAATAATGAGGTAAAAGGAACATTTATCGAATTTATATTTATCTGAAATCTAAGTTTTGGCACTGCAAGAAATTTTTCTTGGTTAGACTTCATACTACAAACGTATAGACACCTAAATGTTATATTTTCAAACAGACATTTATTTCAAATATTTCTTATATGTTGAATTAACCGCTAAATAATTTACTTAAACTAGTAATAAACAAATTTTATAAAAACTTTTCAGATCTCCAGAGAAAACTGTCGAAGTGGGAGAAAACGTGAGAATAAATAATGACAACCCTCTTGTTTTTATTTATTAAATTTTTGTTCGGCGCATTTAGAAAAAAGTACGTATATTTGTACGTAAACGATCGTAAACTTCCTTATATCTTGTAAAGTCTAATTGTCAATCTAATTGTCTATTGTGTGAAATCTGGAGAGTAGTGACTGCAGAGAAAAAGGGTTAAAATTACACTTTATTACACTCTTTAGTTATTTACAGTGCGTCAACTCGACGCTAACAAACTACGCCTTTACTTGGGCAGTAACTGAAATAATAAGAACTAAACTCAAAATTTAAAGATATTAACAAGTAGTAGAATTACGCTACAGGGCTCAGACTATCCTGTTTCCTAACAGAACATTACTAATTAAGTGACAGCAAAGTAATTAGCTGTTACGCCACGTTTAAGGAGCAATAAATGCTAAGCCGAAGCTCACTCTACAACAAACACAAAGTTTCCCCACTCTCCAACTTTCCCTTCTAAAACTTGCTACCTAAATCTTTTCTCCCACTGATAGAATTTGCATTACTTCACGTTCGCTACCAAATTTAAGTATTCTGGCATTGACAATTAGAGGAAAGAACTCTAATAGAAAGAAAAGTCTTATTAAATTAAACTGGTTACTTAAATATAAATCCCTACAATTGCCCTTGCCAGAAATTAGACTTGGATAAAGGCTCTTTAAGACCTGTTATAAACTGTTAAATTCTACAACTAACAGGCCATGAACCCCGTTTACACGCAAATACTAAAGTTTAAATTCTAACAGAAACAAATTTTTTCTCTTTTTATCTTCCCGTGAACTTGCTTCATCCTCATAGCTTTGATTAGGGAATGCATTCTTGTTCTTCCAGTTATCTCGAAGGAATACTTATGAATACATGTGTATCAAACAATAAATAACACTTTAAGTTGATAACACATTAATTCTTTTATTGAGTTTCTAAACTTTTGAACTTATCGTAGCTTTCTCAATTTTTTCGAACATTATGGTTTTTCCCGTCACATTTACTCATTTTACAATCATGCTTAAATTTTAATCTTAATCCCCCTTTTGGCTCTCCACAAGGAATGAAAGCTTGTAGAAAAGGAAATTAAAATTAAATTTAAGTAAATATAAATCCCTACAATTGCCCAAGCCAAAATTTAACAGACTTGGATAAAGGTCCTTAAAGACGTGTTACAAACTGATAAATTCTACAACTAACAAGCCCTGAGCCCCGTTTACATTCAAATACTAAAATTTAAATTATAACAGAAGGACATCTTTTCTTCATAGTTCTGCTGAACTTCTTTTATCATCTTTTAACTGGCATTCAGTCATCTCCTTCCAGTCATATGGAAGAAATACTTATGAATATATATTTCTAAATAACACTTTAAATTCACAAAACAATCTTTTATTAAGTTTACCTTTTTGCATTTAGCCTAGATTTCTCAGCTTTTTCGAACATTACGGTTTTTCGTAGCACAAATACTCATTTCACATTCATTCTTAAATTTTAAGCTTTAATCCCCTTCTGGCTCTCCACAATGTGTGGTGAAAACACAAGTGTGATAGTGAATAAACTCTCCACCTAATAGCACATCGATTTGTTATCACATGACAACCTTCTTAGACACACACTAAATTCAGTTCTTGGTTCTCCATGAAAATTAACTAGAGTGTCGGTGGAGAGCCCTACAAAATACATGCATACCAAATATTTTCCCCATTTGTCTTAAACACATGCAAGCTTTCGCTCAAAATCACATCATTTGACTTGGCAAACATTTCGCTTGAGCTAACTCACTTGAATACATTAAATTCTAAATACATTAATTTTACATCTTGAGGTTTTAGCAATAAATACTTATTATATATGCTCTGTTGAGCTTTGAACCTTCATTAAAAGTATCATTTGCTTTAACGCAACAAATATTCTCACATTTTACAGACAAATACTTTTAAGACAACAGAATTTTAAATGAAAATTTTACTTAAATGAATCCTTTTCTCGCCAGAAGTGCGAACCTAAAGACAAATTTTCATTAACAAGTACTAATATGAAGCTGCTTGTATCAGGTCAGATCTCTTGGCGCGTTAACATAAATAGTCTTTCCACAAACAAAACCGAACTATTAATTCTTTACATTAAAATTACATTTCTACAATACACTATACTTTGTGCTTCCGCCAAATAAAACTAAAATAACTTTAATCCTCAACCCATACAATAGATTTCACAAGTAACTTCGTATTTGAAACATTTTCGTACAACTTTATACAAGAGAAAAGATTTACTGAAAAATTCACTTATGCTTGTTTTTCGTCACTTGGTATTCAGTCATCCTTTTATTGCAGAACTCAGTCCATGTCAGGTTATTCACAGTAGAGATTCTCAATATCTGCTTTTTGTCTACTGGTTGGGGCAGGCCTTTTTCTGTTTTCGCCTCTGGTCATTCTTCTTTTTAGGGTTGAATTGTGGCATTTTTGGTTTCTTCCTCTTGCTGGCCGGAAAACTGGTTCTTTGATCATTGGTCATCGAAGACTCTTGCCTGCAGACTCTCTGTTGCTTCGGTCTTTGCTAGAAGCCTTGAATTTCAGCAGGTCTCTTCTTCATTTTACCGACCGGTGGTCTTATTCGTACTATTCTTTCTGTACGCCGCCTCCTTGATGTATAATGAGGTGGTCTTGCGAGACCATCCCAATATTTATAATTTCTTGCGAGACCGTCTCATAGCGCGGCGATCCTTGTTTCTAGCCAGGAACTTTCTTTCGCCCTTGAATTTTTTTTGCTGGATCTTCCGCATGTTGAGGGATTCATTTTTCAGGAATTCTTATGGTTACATGAGACCTTCTCGTCTGGTTTGTTCTTTGTTTTTTCGCGGGTGATGGAATTTCTGGTGGTGTCAAACTCGCGCCTGAGGAAGCCGTCTCTTCTGATTCGGAAGTTTGCAAGAAACTATTCAAAACATCAAAGTCTTTACAGTCGTAATATCGTTTTAATTGATCCGGACTGGCCTTTAGTCTTCCTCCCGAATCGGATTTTAAATATATCACAGCCCCGACGATCTGCTGTACTGCATAAAGCCCTTCAAATTTATAGGCGAATTTCGATACAAAATTTTCTGGTGCACTAGACAGCGTGAATTTTCTTTTAAGCACATTATCCCCCACTTTAAAATCTGATTCACTGAGTCTTCTATCATAGTAAAGTTTCTGCCGCTCTCTTGCTACGTCTGAATATTTCAGAGCTTCATTGATCAGCTTTTGAATATTTGCATATTTAAATTCTGGTTCTCGTTCTTGGATGAAAAACATTTTGTCTAAAAATGTCAGAATCTTCCTACCCAGAAATAATTCAGCGGGCGTTTTGCCCGTTCTTAAAGCATAGGCTAGTTCATGAACGCAGCTATCCGATCGTTTATGATAATTTTCAACATAACTTATAATTATTTTAACAAGGTTTTCATTAAATCTTTCCGCGATGTTTGCTTGTGGTCTGTACGGGGCCATTTTCATAAGCCGTACGTCAAGCCCTTTACAGAAATTTTCAAAAATGTGACTAAAGAATTGCCTTCCCTTATCACTTATTACTTTTAACGTTGCACAGTATTTTAGAATACACTTATGTAAGAACACATCTGCAACTATTTTAGCCGGCGTTCGCTTTAAGGGAATTATTTCCACCCACTTTGAAAAATGGTTTGATATCGGTTTTTATTTAATTTGCTTTAGGAAAAAGGGCCAAAAAAGTCTAGTCCAAGGATCTCGTTAGGAAAAGTCGCACGAATACTATTTAGATACCCGGCTGGGATATAATTAACGTCGTTAATTAACTGACATGACGTACAAGACCTGACATACTATGTTACTACCTTCTGTGGTTCCCGTGCCCCCCCACAGAAGGTAGGTGATAGGTTATATTACCTACCTTCTGTGGTTGCGGAAAATACACGGGCTCTACGGGCCGTTTTCCTCCACCCCTAAGTGACCGGCTATGGGGGTGTTATGAAGTTCTTGCAAAATACTTAACCGTAGAGTGGCGGGGATGGCTGGCTTAAACTCGTGGGTTTCATTTGTTGATTTAGTATAGAACAACTGATTATCTGTGATCTGGTATTGGGCTTTATTTCTAACTACAGGAAGTTCTGCATGTTCAAAATTATCTGGATCCTTTAAATAAACATAGATTTTGCAGAATTATGGATCCTTCAACAATTCAGCTATGATTGTGTGTTGATCACTATTTTCATCCAGGTTAATTCTTGACAAAGCGTCGGCCACTGCATTTTCTTTGTCGGGAGTTTGCTTAACTATTAAGTTGTATTCCTTTAACTTTAAGGCCCATTTAATTAATGCTGGAGTTAAATTCTTTCCAGAATATAATATACCTACGGCAACATGATCTGACTAGATTGTAACTGGTACTTTTCCAAAATAAACCCTGAACTTCCGAATTGCAGCTAACACGGTTAACGTTTCTCGTTCCGTCGCTGTGTAATTCTTTCGTGTCTGGTTTAATGTTTTACTAAAAAATGCCAAGGGTTGCTCTTTTTGCATTAAAACCCCCCCCCCCCCACGGCGGAATCTGAAGCATCAGCCGCTATCTCCAAGTTCTCGTCCTCTTAAACGAATTTTAACTCTGGTGCATAATTAGAACTGTTTTTAATGGTTGAAAAGCCGTGTTTGCCTCCGCTGCCCACGCAAGCTTCGATTTCTTCCGTTTTAAAACTAAGAAAGGTTCAGCAATATTGACAAAATTTTGGCTAAAAGAACGGTAATACGAGCACGTGCCAAGAACAGATGAAAGGCTCTTTGCCGTATGTGGCGGAGGATAACTTTTAGTTATTTTTAATTTAGAATACCTTTAGCTGAAATTTTGTACCATAATATCGCAATTGTTTAGTTGCGAACTTACATTTTGCAGCATTAATCGTTAACCATGCTTCCTTTAATAATCAAAAAACTTCGTGAGGTCTTCAACATATTGTTTAATAGTGTCACTAGTTACGATGATATCATCGAGATAAATCAAAATGGATTTCCCGAGGACAGGACGTAGAATAATATACATAGCGAGTTAGAAATATGACGAGGCCCTGCAAAGCCCAAACGCCATGCCTAAAAATGCCTAAGTGCGCGATTTTGTAATAAACGCTGTCTTATTCACACATTCTGGTCTCATGGCTACTTGAAAGCAGCCTGAAGTAAAATCGAGAATGGTCATAAATTTTGTTGACCTAAATTTTCGTAATATTTCTTCTCTTACCGGGAAGGGGTAACTCGGTAATTTAGTCGTGCTATTAAGTTTCTGGTAGTCAATTGTAAAACGATAAGCTTTTTGATTCTAGGGGGCAAATTATTTCTTTCTCTGCATAGCACAACTGCGCTAGTATATTCACTGTTGATGCACATTTGTTTTATGTAGTGTTCTATTATTGATTCTTTTTCCATATCATAACGATAAGGTTTTGCTTTACAAGGTTCACTTGATTTTAATTCTATAGCGTGGGTGACAATCTGTATATTTCCACGTTTGTCGAAAATAATGTAGCGAATTTACTTACAAGTTCTTCCAGCTTGGCTCTTTCACCTTGCTTTAAATGCTGGAGGTTGATTTCGGGTGCATTTTCCTCTTCCACCACCTTCGGCACCATATCCCTGACAATAGAATTTTCCGCAAAATTTATTGTAACGTTCGCCGCTTAAGGAAATCTGTACATAAAATGAATTTATATTGCAGATTTTTAACAACAAAAATAGAACATTTAAAACTTCGTCTTTTACCTGAAAATGAAGCGACAACTTCTCGACTCATTCACAAACTTTCCCTTGTGCGGCAATGATTTCCTTGGTACTATTTTTAAATAATCTTATTCTCCGGAAATTTCGATAGCAGAAATTCTGGCTTAAAAAATTTCCTTGCACGCCGGTGTCCACGAGTGCTCCTGTGGGTACTTTGTTCAAAAGAACCTGGATTACCGGTAGTTGGGAATTCTTAACTACCACGGCATTTACATACAACTTAGAGGGATTTTGATATGCACAAGGAGTCTGAACGCTCAAATTCTCAGGCCCCTCTATTCGTTTAAAGCCTTCTTTCCTCCTGATGTTGTCTGGGTACGCTGGCGGTCTTTGGCTTTATCATTTTCATTCTTGCTCTTTGGCGGAATGGTTAGAAAACGTTTTCCTCTGTTGTATTTGTTTCTTTCCTTGGCCGGCTGTCGGGAGAACTGCTGATAGTTTCCCTGGGTAGGAAACCTTAAATGTTCTGCTATCCGCCCATTGTGAAACTTTACGGCTAATTCGAATAATTCTACCAGCGTTCGTGGGTTTCTCAGCTCCACGAAATCTTGTACTGCGGGTAATAATGTTGATAATATAATCTCAATAACTTCACTATCAGGCTTCCTTCCATATAACATATTCACTAGTTTAACTTTACGCAGGATAAACTAAGTAAGGTGCTCAACTTTCCGTCGGTAAAAGCTGTGCAGTTCGGTTTCAAGTTTGGCACTATCTTTCACGATCGGGAAGGGCTTTAAGAGTGCCGGTTTGAAATTTTCAAAATTGTAAGTCAGGCTTCCGACTTCTCCGAGTAAAAATTTCCTGATACCTTTCCACCAAGACTTCGCCTGTCCTCGGAGGGCACCCGAGGCAATGGCTACCTTCTGTCTTTCGCGTACCGGATACAACTGAAAGTGAGTATCAAGGGCTTCCGGAAATGAAGTGACGGAGATTTTACCTTCGAACAGAACTGCTGGTTTAATTGGCGTTCTCATCGTCTGTATTAGAAAGCCAAATCCATCCAATGGGCTTGTGACCATCGGGTCTACGACTTCTGCATCTTGTCCGTCCTGATTGTTAGCCATTGGATCCGAGTAGAAGTTCCGGAGCCAGTTGTAAAGTCTACTTGTGTAACTTTTGTGTGAAATCAGGAGAGTAGTGACTGCGCAGAAGAAGTGTTAAAATTACCCTTTATTATACTCTTTAATTATTTACAATGTGCCAACTCGACGCTAACATACTACGCCTCTCTTTTGACGGTAACCGGAACAGTAAGAACTAAATTCAAAATTTGAAGATATTAACCAGTAGTAGAATTACTCTACAGGGCTCAGACTATTCAGTTTCTTAACAGAGCGTTAGTAGTTTAGTGGGAGCAAAGTAATAGCTATTACGCCCCGTTTAACCAGCAATAAATGCTAAGCCAAGCTCACGCTACAACAAACACAGAGTTTTCCCACACTCTCTAACTTTCTGTTCTAGAACTTGATACTTAAACCTTTTATCCAACCTGTAGAATTTGCATTACTTAACGCGCGCTACCAAATTTAAATATTGTGGCATTGACAATTAGGGGAATGAAGGCTTATAGGAAAGAAACTTCTAATTAAATTAAACTGGTTGTTTAGATTGAATATAAATTCCTACTATGTTACTACAGCTTTAGACTTTATGATATTTTGATTCTGATTACTCCTTTCTCCAAGACTCTAGCCTTGGAGAAAATGTTTATAAACTGTCTTCATCACAGATTGTCGATGCTTATTTTTATTGTAGATGAAAAAGTTCTTTTTGCAAATTTTTTCACCTACCCCCTCCAAAAAAATCTGTTAATATATAAATACACTCTCAAACAAATGATTATTCTTACTGAAAAATTCGTAAATGAGTGCTTTTACCTTTTAGCAGTAATAAGAACTTGACAATTTAAGAATAAATATTAATCAAATATCTAACTTCATATCCTCGAAAAAGATTTATATTCCACTTAAATTAATTCGTTCTCTTTGTAGGTTTTTTGGTGCATTATTCAAGCTTGTTTCCATAGAAATAATGCAAAATTGGATTACAAAGCATTAAAACAATATATCATTCTTGAAATTCTTGTCGTAACAACTGTCTTTTACTTGCATATATCCGAGATTTTGCATTTGAAATAATAGGGCAGAATTTAAGATGTAGAAACTATATGAAATATTTTTTTTCAAGTTGTATTTCCCATAACTGCAGTTTAACTTTAAAAAAATTAATGTAAACATACAAGACAATGAAAAGTTCTACTTTCTTTGCAGCTTTTTATTGAGAATATTGTTACGTGCGTTCGGGTTCATAATGCCCCCAGAATGCATAATAATAATGCACGTAATGAATGCATACAGAACCGATGATAGCTTGATAAAATTTATTTTCTGAAAAGAAACACAGTTCTTTAACGTTTCACAAAAGTACTCGTACTGCTCTTCTCAGTATGACAGAACACAATCATTAGTTACAACTTCAAACTTCTAAGAATGTTAAACACAAGACTATATAAAAATTCTTGAATGAGTGAGCTCTCCAGTGATCGGTCAATACTCTGAATTAAACTGAGAACTGATGATCTCTCCGGTCTCATATAGCTTTCCCCGTCCACCAAGAAATTTCCAGGGCCTTCCATTTCTCGAAATTGCTGGAAGACACATACAGTTACGGTTACACAGGGCCGGATACAGTTACAATTACATAGGGATCAGACCAGTTACAGTCATACAGGAATAGGACCAAAGTATCACCAAATGGTCTTAAAGTTTGGCGATTTCTGTCCAAATTTGGCAATCTCGGAAAGTCGGCTAGTTGTGATCAACTCTGAGGAGTCCCCTCCCACTTTCCGTACGACTAGGGCGGAGTGAACCCTACCACTAGGGCGGAGAGATGACCGGATCTGACTTTAGCTTCATCCCCACTAGCACACCTTATCAGCAATTGGAGAGTCAGTGATATACCGACATTCAGTGATCACCGGCTCATTATCTTTGAAGTGCAATTGCCGGGTATTTATTACACACAGTATAGCTTAAAGACGAAATATGGCGGACATTCCAAGTTCCTGCCACACTACAGGCTGATTTTGCCCCAGTCCCTCACAGAACTAGACAACTGTCCACTGGTCACGATTTGAACAGGATTTACAATAAATTAATACATGATCTAATGGCAGTTGCTCGGATGTCGTACAAAATGAAGAGATTGAAAATATCTGACTCTCTATCATGGTGCAACGGCAAACTTACAGAGCAGAGGAGTACAGAGTAGAGTTAGGGCTTTACGCAGAAGAGCGCAGGCGGAAATAGACCCTGCTGCCAGGCAAAGTAGAATGCAGCTTTACAGAATGGAACACGCCAGTTACAAAAAAATAATCATTCATAGCAAACTGGAAGCGTAGCAATACCTTTGCAGCAGAGTCATAGAATATTATGGTAAGGTACTGGAAGTAGCTTGCGCGAAAGTTTTTCGTCCTCTACAGTTAGCAGCTTTGCAACTTAGCACCACTAGCGACGAAATTTTGGGCAACATACTTGAAGCTATCTTACGCAATCACATTCAGAAGACAAGCTCAGCACGACAGGCAGACATCAGGGTACACTATGATAATTGTAATTGATTTACCACCGAAAGTGACTCGAAGCTACCAATGCCAAAAGAATTGCACAGAATAGTCAAGGTCCTAGTCAATAACAAGGCACCGGGCCCAGATGGCCTGGACAACATCTTAATCAAGGTTGTGCATCAAGCATGCCCAAAGCTGTTGGTTAAATTATGCGGCACATATTGGAGACTGGGTGATTTCCCAACAACTGTGAAAATAGCCCAGATAGTTCTCTTTCTGATGGTCGGGAAGGGTCCCAATGATCCAAGATCCTACAGGCCTGTTAGTCTGCTACCACCTATTAGTAAAGTAGTTGAACGAGTAATACTGAGCAGACTAAATCATTTCTTAAGCAAAAGAAATATAATACACCAAGCTCAATTTGGTTTTAAACAGGGTACTCCAAGAGAGCATGCTCTGACCACACTGTTGGACAGAATTAAGGAAAACCTAAATAACGGTCTGCACACAGCAGTCGTGTCGATTGACATCCAAGAAGCATTCGGTTCACTCTGTTGGCCAGATGTGGTCGAATGTCTAGAGCGGATTCAGTGCCCGATTGAAATCCTCAGGTTTCTTGGCAGCTACTTGTCTGATCGGAAAGTACAGATAACAATGCCCAATGGTCAACGTCAACGACGACTGGTGCGTGTCTGTCCCCAGGGCTCATGTCTGCGTCCAGTCTTATGGAACCTGGTTGCCAACACGATATTTGATCTTTACAATGGTGATGAAACTGTCAAAGTCCAGGCATTCGCCGACGACTTCCTGCTTTCGGTCACTGGAAGACACAGACTGCAGGAGAATGTACAGCGAGCACTGAATTTCTTTGCACAATAGGCAGCCGTTCACAAACTGGAAATTTCAGTGTCCAAAACTAATATTTTACTCATAGGGCGTAAAGGTCCACTAAGGCGGAATCCAACTATCAGATTATTAGGTCATCCATTCAGGACTGTTTCTCAATTGAAATATCTAGGGGTCATCATAGACAACCGCCTCAACTGGATTCCACATTTGCAAAATATACACCAAAAAGTAGTATCTCTCACGAATAACATGAGACGAACTACTGGCATGTATTGGGGCATTAGACTAGACATGTTGAAGATCAGGTATCGCACAATAACAGAGAGGGGGATTCTGTACTGGTCTTCAGCATGGGGTATTCATCTCACTGGACATCTGAGGAGGAGACTCTTCTATTCAGTGTCTCCAACGCCTCTTAATTACTAAGGCTTTTAGGACCACCTCAACAGATTCATTGCAGGTGCTCGCTGGGTTACTACCATTGTATCTTGTCGTGGAGAGAGAAGCTAGACATGGACGGATCCTACGCATAAAGGAAGATTTTATCTTGTGGGGCCCCCCATTACCGCGCTCTTGATTACGAGGATCATTCCCCTCGTTCCCTGGGACATCCGGCAGACATAAATGATGATGACAATTTCGACCCCATCACGACTTCTACCACTCGCGGAGAAACAAAGAACTAACGAAACTACAAGGTCTCCGATAAGCAGAAGAATTCCGGAGAAAAGAATCCCTCAAAATGTGGAAGATCCAGCGAAGAAAAAATTCAAGGGTGAAAGAAAGGTCAAGATTAGAAACAAGGATCGCCGTCCTATGACAAGGTCTGGCGGTAGACCACCCCAATATACATCAAGGAGGCGGCATAGAAAAAGATACAAAGAAGACCACCTTTCGGTAAAATGAAGAAGAGACCTGCCGAAGAGTAAGCCAGAGAGCAAAGATCGAAACAACCTACAGTTTGCAAGCAAGCGTCCTCGACGACCGATGAGCAAAGAACAAGTTTTCCGGCCAGTAAAAAGAAGAGACACAACAGTCCGCCAATACATCCTAAAAGGCGACTGATCAGAGGTGAAAAGAGAAAAAGCAAGTTCCTACCAGCGGAGAGGAAGCAAAGACAAAGATTCTCAAGTATGAGTCACCTAACCCGGACGCAGTTCTGCCATAAAACAATGGCTGAATACCAACCGTCGAAAAACAGAGATAAGTGAACTTTTCTATAAATCTTTTCTGTTATGTAAAGTTGTATGAAAATGTTTCAAATACGAAGTTAAATTGTAAAAGCTATTGCCTGGATTGAGGACTAAAGTTATTTTATCTTTATTTGGCGAAAGAACAAAGGGTGAAAATGCGCTTTAGCCCACTGCTTGGCGATATTTTGAAAATCGCCAGTTCGGCGCGTTTCTGCGAAACGTCTTTGCAATTAATTGCAACCTTCCCGACACGCTCCGCGAAAACCTATTGTAAACAAAACATAGAATTCTAAACCATAAATTAGTATGGAAACTGTTGCCACAAAAATATAATAAAATAATATGCAAAACGAACATTACGATCATTAAAATATTTGTCAGTTACCTTTAAATTAATTATTTACATTTTATGTTGTAATGCTTACACATTTTATGCCGTTACATAACCTTCCCGACACGCTCCGCGAAAACGAGACCAAAATGGCATCCCGGAAAGAAGGAATTTTTTTTAAAAGGTCATTAAAATTACAAACGATACCATGTACACACCGTTCCGTTTTCACTTAAAAAAAATCTGAGAATTGCACAATGTAGGCAACGTACACAAATAAACAACATAAGCTAGAATAACGAAAATAAATTACAAGAAAATGCCATGTGCACAGCGTTCCTTTTAAACTTAAAAAAAACTTCAGCGAATTGCACAATGTAGGCAACGTGCACAAATCAACAAAATAAGCTAAAATAACGAAAATAAATTACAAGAAAATGCCATGTGCACAGCGTTCCGTTTTAACTTAAAAAAAACATCAGCGAATTGCACAATGTAGGCAATGTGCACAAATCAACAAAATAAAATAAATTGCAAACGATACCAGCGTTCTGTTCTTCAGCTGAGCCAAATTATTTCAATAAAAGGCAACAAAATATAAAAATTAAGCAACTTGCACTTCCAATAAAGTAATAAATGTACATGTACATTCACTCACCTCTCTCAGCATCACAGCTAAATCCATACCGACTCGGTATTTAGCGAAATATAAGGTACGAAAATAGCAAACACTCAACACAAAAACACCGCATTCAAAGAATACAACGACAACTGAAATAACTACTTAAATTAACACGTAAGAATTTCGAATAAACCGCTACGTCATCTCACATTACCAATAAAACCGTTCTTTATAAAATAGGAAATACGCATGCGCGAAAACTACATGTTTCCGTACCTTCAAAATACCCAGTCAGCCATGTTCGCGGATATACGGAGTTATCCATGTTGGCGCGTTTATTGCTCATTCAAAAACAATCGCCGCCAAGCAGTGGGCTAAAGCGCATTTGGGCCGAACAAAGTATAGTGTATTGTAGAAATGTTATGTTAATCTAAGGAACTAGTAGTTCTGTTTCGTTTGTCGAAAGACAATTTATGTTAACGCACCAAAAGATCTGGCCTGATACAAGCAGCTACGTTTTAATACTTGTTAATGAAAATTTGTCTTTAGGTTCGCACTTTTGGCGGGGAAATGATTCATTCAAGTAAAATTTTCATTTTATTCTCTATTGTCTTAAAAGTACTTGTCTGTAAAATGTGAGAATATCTGTTAGGTTAAAGCAAATAATACTTTTAATGAAGGTTTAAAGCTCAAAAGAGAATATATAATAAGTATTTAGTGCTGAAACTTCGAAATGTAAAGTTAACGCATTTAAAGTTTAATATATTCAATTGAGTTCGCTCAAATGAAATATTAGCTAAATCAAATCAGGCGATTTTGAGCAAAAGCTTGCATGCATTTAAGCTGAATATAGAAAATACTTGGTATGCATGTGTTTTGTAGGGCTCTCCGGCAACACTCTTGTTAATTTTCATGTTTATTAGCTCATGGAGAATCTAGAAATGAATTTAGGGTGTGTTTAAGAAGGTTGTTATGTGCTAACAAGTTGATCTGCGTTTACGTGGAGTGTTGTTTCACTTGTAACACTTTACACTTGCGTTTTCACCACACATTGTGGAGAGCCAGAAGGGGATTAAAGCTTAAAATTTAAGCATGAATGTAAATTGAGTATTTGTGTTACGAAAAACCGTAATGTTCGGAAAAGCTGAGAAAGCTGCGCTAAATGCAAAAACGTTAGAAACTTAATAAAAGCTCGTATTATGAATTTAAAATGTTACTTAGAAACACGTATTCATAAGTATTCCTTCCAAATGACTGGAAGGAGATAATTGAATGCCAGTTAAAAGGTAATGAAGGAAGTTCAGCAGAACTATGACGAAAAGATGTTGTTCTGTTATAATTTAAATTTTAGTATTTGAATGTAAACGGAACTCAGGGCCTGTTAGTTGTAGAATTTATCAGTTTGTAACAGGTCTTTAAGGACCTTTATCCAAATCTGTTAAATTCTGGCATGGACAAATGTAGGGATTTATATTTATTTTAAATAACCAGTTAAATTTAATTTGAAGCTCTTTCCTATAAGCCTTCATTCCCCTAATTGTCGGTGCCAGAATATCAAAATTGGGTAGGATATACATACAAACACATACTGTAATTTAATTTTATTACTTGTTTACATCTTCAATTTTAGTTTGATTCTACTGTTTCTGTTACCGTCCAAGCAGAGGCGTAGTATCTTAGCGTCGAGTTGACGCATTGTAAATGAGTTGAAGAGTGTAATAAAGAATAGTTTTAACCTTTCTTCTCTGCAGTCACTATTCTCCAGATTCAACACAAAAGATAGACAGTAGAACTCTGCAACCTTGTACACAAAAGTAAACACATATGAATGGGTGTGAGTAAAATGAAAATCGCATCGCATATTTGTGATTAATATCCATGTGATAGACGTGAATAAATTTTATAAAATTGCTTTAGCAATATGCATACCTAAAATATTCAGCTGCCATTGGGCCATGATATATATGTAAAATTAATCATTTGCTAGCGGTTTATTATTGGACAAACCATAGATCGCGAGCTTTTGATGTATTTTAAAGGAATAACGTTTTGAATTTTTATGCAGATAAGCATATTCTTGGTAAGAAAAGACTCAGACATTTCTTATTTATTCGAAGTTAAACGTTACTGCTGCAAAGCAAGCGAAAGTTACCAACTGATGAAACTCGTGTTCATAATGCACATATGAGAATTACAAATGCGATTATATAGCCAACTCATTTTCGGATCGAACTACCGATGCTCAGCGATATTATTCACTAAACCATCAGAACCGTCAGGCCGTTGAAAAATTATTTTTTGCTGCTAGACATATTAGTTCGAGCTTTCTTTATTACATGCGGTTTTAAGTACCATCCCTGCAATATCAAAAACTGAAATATATCAAGCATTTTAGAAGGGAGTATTATATCTTAATTTCAATTTATATCTCTACAAACATATGTCATTATTTCGTTTCAAGGAATATTTCACACAGCGACAACATTTGTATTCACATTCTTCCAGCCTTTCTACTTTTAATTTTCAGTAAATGTACATTTTTAACGTAGATTATGATTTGCACTAATAGCAAGCTCCGTTAAAATGTGTTTTCTAATAACAAAAATTTCTCTGTTAAAAGAATTTTTCTTATAAAAGGTTTCCCGTTTAAACAATACTTCTTCAGGTTTAAAATAAACTGAACAGTAAAAATAGGTCTTAGTTCTCATAAGAAATTGCAAAAGCTCAAAATCTATAAAAATCACTTTATAACATATTTTATGTTAATTAAGTAATTATTCTGATCTAAACCTTAACTATAACATCTCCTTTTCGTTGTTCTCACTAGAATGCAAATTAGTTGTTCGAGTATTCAGGTCGAGGGTTTTGAATGTTTTAATTTTACAGCTTTTCACAACTTTCCCTGCAGTTTACGTTCTACCCGCAAATGCCGCAGTTTATCTGCACGAAACAAATGATGTCTCCGGTTTACCAGCTTAATTTAAAGATTTAGTTGAATGTCTTTTTTTTTTAACTTTTCCGGACTTATTTCGGACTGGAGTGGTAACCCGCTTTTCAGTGTAGTGTGGTCTTAAGGATATTAATTTAAACTTCTATATAATTAGAAACCTAGAACTCGGCTTGCTAGAATTTATAGGAATTAAAAGTAAAAAATCTATCTGTTACAGAGGTTAAACAATTCGCTTGAATTTTGAAAAAAAGTTAGAATCGATAGCAAAGTGGAGGTATAAAAACTTGAGACTAAAGGTCTTAAATATTTGAGAATCAATGTAGGTGTTACGAAGTTTGTGATCTAACTTAAGTTGAACAAACTATCAGGGAAAAATTAAATTATACTCTCAAAAGAATGCATTTTGAAGAATCTTTTAAGCATTTCTAGTATTTTTTCCCAAAAATTTACCTAAAATGGACTGAAAGTTAAAATTTAAAAAACAATGAAGTTCTCTTTCATTGGTTTAGCTCTCAAGTTTTGAATTAATGATACTGTTATACGGGAGAAAAAAAACGTAGAACAATTTTTGGCTTCCTTTTGCAAGTATTACTAACATTCTCAGATTTAACTCAGATTGCTAACATTAATTTCGAAATTAGTTCTTGTCGTTTGAGTTCCTTGACCAAGAACTGTACAAATGTTGAATGCCTTTTTTTTACTTCCGATTTCAGATTTTAATTTTGTCAGTTTCATAGTGAATATATTGATATAAAATTACTTTTCAGGCTATATTATATCTTATTCTCGAAACTGTATCATTTTCTAAGGGAAAATGCATGAAAATAAATGGCAGAAAAAAGAAACTATTGTACAGTAACTTAATTATAGATATAATGAAATTCAGAAATTATAATAGCAACACGAATTGCAAACACATTGTGTTAATTGTAGTGTCATTAAAAAGCAAAATATTTCCACAATGTAACAGATAATTCAAACAAATTTATCTGATATGGATGTATGTATGCATGGATCTTAGAGAAGTGTGAAATAAAGAAGCTGATTAAAATCAGAAGAAATTGAAGAACTGTTTTGAAATGAAAGAAGAAATAAATCTAACAGTGCTTTGCAGAAATTTTAGGCGAGTGAAAAAAGGAAAAGAAATTCAATTTTTGTCAGAAAATAAAATTTAAACTCTACTTTATTTATAAAAATAAAAAGTTATTTTTCCCTTCCAATATCGTGCATTTACAATTACTAGCATTCATTTAAGAGCTGTGCTGGCCGATCATAATTTTCTTGCAAATGTTTTAAATTTGTTCATCAAAATAGAAATTAAATTTCAAAAATAAGCCTTAATACGTTTATCTGGTGAGAAATTAAATTTGCGTTACATTAGGCGAAAAAAAGTAAAGACTATGATGAACAAAGAAAGCCTGATATTCAATATTTTAAAATGTGTCTTTAATTTTCTATTTTCAGTGTAAGAAAATTTATTAATTGAACGATGGACTTTGAGATAAAGGCTATGGAACTTCTTGATAATTTCACTGAGCGAAAAAATAATTGAAGAAAGTTTTAAGAGCCGGATTTAGACTGAGATATGAATGCAGAATTTCGTACCCTGCAGAAGGATACTTTACTTCTGTAACCAGACTGTCCTAGTGCGTAAATATTCTAGCTGACCAAGTATGGCTTTGTATTCCTCTCTCTAGAATCCGGAAGTACTCAGTACACGCCAACATTTACGATGGTTGCCCATTGAGATCGAACTTTTAATTCCAGACCAGTTTTAACAATCTAGCTTCCTCCAGGACTTGAGCCCAAGATCTCAGCATTTGTAACCAAACCATTTATTACAGCTGCAGCACTAAAGCCGCTGAACAGAATTATATTAACATCTGCTTGGATGTAAGTCTCCTTCACATTATGTTTGAACATATCATTTCCTTAATTATTTGAAGTGATTCAAAAATTTAATATCTGAGCAATGTTATTTTTAATTAATTCCGACTAAAATAAAATTACAGTTTTACAAGAAAATTATCGTAATTTCTGCAGAACATCTGCTATTTCGACATTTCCTTTCTAAAAAATTAACTTACTTTCTTCGGTATGCAAGTATGCACAGGAAGTAAACTTCTAAATGTTCAAATACGTGTTCTGAAAATCTCAATTATTAAGCTCAGAATCATAAAGCAAAAAAAAAAAATCGATGTTGGTGCATGAAGTGGGGAAGTGTATCATCTTCATGGTCCAGTTACTTGTGAAAACTAGCAAAGGCGATGACTAGAATCAGACCTTGGAAGAGGTTGTTCATCTTCTGGCAGGAAATTGTAGCAGACGACTGCTCAAGACCACTTCCACCGTTTTCTGGGTGAAATCACGCGGCTCATCTCTTGGACGTATTTCATAATTTGTTACATTCGCACACGTAGTTAAGGCAGCGAAGAGAGAAAATTGTTCGCAATAAAATGCTAAGCGTAGGAAGTGAAACTTTACAAGATAACTAAGGAAAGTTTTTATTGAACGTAACCGCATTCCTTCGGAAATCAGTGCTTATTTGAATACATGTATACTTGTAATTTCATCTATAGATTAAGCGATATATCAGATTATATTTTCTGAAATGAACTGAAGAAATAACTATGTACTATGGCCACAAACTGAATAAAGGTACAAAACGTGCGATTTTACTATTATATTTACATTATTGTGATCGCCGACTATTATCGTTTAGTCATTATGTTTTTGACTGAAATACACGTCTTCATCATATAACAGTTAGTTAATTGGAGGCGATAACTGTGCTATTTTATAATTTAAAATTAGTAGATTGAAGAAAATTAAGAACCTCACTTATAATCCTACAATTAAATTTCGAAAACTAGTTTGAAAGATGAAAGATAGGATTTACATCATCGCTAACATCAGAATGAAACAAAATATGATTTTAAAAAATTATCCGTTAAGCCTGGTTCGATTAGATTATTTAAATATGACAAACCACATAAGACTATCTTTTTGGTGAGAGATGCATTCGTGGAAAACCTTTCTAAGGGTAATTGAAAGTGTAACTTTCTAGGGGGACTTTCTAAGGAATATTTCTATTACACACGGGGAAAGCCCCGGAAAAAAACCATGCAGCCCGCCCGTTCGCCTGGATTCGAGCCCCGATTGAGCTACCAGTATTTAACGGTCTTAACTATGCAGCCACTGGTTGGACCTAAGTTGCTGGAATTTAAGGTGATATTTTTTCCATAAAACGTCCTTCTCGAAACCATAACCATCCTATAAAGGAAGCAAGCGTTTGAGAATTATATTCTGATAACTTATTTTTACTTCAAAAGAAGACCTCTCATACAGTTACGACAAAAATATATTTAGACAATTTAGCTCTTTCAAGAGAGAAGAGAAACACGCCCAAAGTAAAACATACAAATAGGCAAAAGAAGAACCGTCTTTCTGACGTACATTTTAATTAAGATTCTATCGATTTCGACGGCGAAGAGGTACAGGTCACTTTTACAATTTATTTGAATTTATATCGGCATAAAAAGTGCAATTTAACCTTACCATGAACATTTCTAAAATGTAGATGATAAATTTAAAAACTAGTAATTTAAACGAACTTATTGGGGAAATGTTTATTTCAACACGTAAGTCGATCCCAAGGAACTTCGCATTTTAACCGTTGGTAATATCTACAAAGGCATTTTTTGAAATGTACATTCGGTCTATATAATTTTCAAAAAATTTTCATTATAAAAGTACTTGAAAAATACATCCGATATGCCTATGCACGTATATGTTGTTATGACTTATCTCACTTGTCTGACAGTAACATCAGAACAAGCCCACGAAAATCATCTTGATAAGGAGAGCAAGATTGCGCCTGTCGTTGGCAAAACAGCCTAGAGCACCGTACACACACAGGTGGCAGTACGACTTCGCTCAGTTCCGCGCCCCCAATTTTGATGGAGAACACACCGTAACGCCATCGAGTAGGCTTCCTACTTAAAGCGAAAATTGAACGGAATAATGCCTGCTCGGTGAAAAATCTACTAACCATCAACCTCCACCGCCAGGGGGGCAGAGTCGACAGATGAATGTATACTTAATCGGTGGTCATTTGTTGCTCAGTTAGAGAGAGAAACTAAAACAACTTGCATACAATGCATCGACTAATTCATTTTAGAAGTTGTAACTTAATTTAAACGAGTTTAATTGAAGTAAAAGGGTGGTGAGGATATCATTGTTGACAATTTACAATCAGAATTGAATCGGATATAGTAAAGGCAATACTAGTTAATATGATGCCAGTAAGCTCTAATCCAGAGTTTAGAAGTCACTAGAATTCTTACAATTGTCACCACGACAGCCGTTTTACTAAGTTTGCAATTCACTACAAACATTATTTAGTTTCTTGGCCTCAACAATCCCCCATGCCTCTCCAAGTCATTATCAATTCGTTTTTGCTTTCAGTTACTTATCAAATTAAATTAGTTTAATTGACCTTCCAGATTTTAATATGATACCAATCAATTTGAGCACCTCGAGGGAACGGATCCGAGGGTCTTCTGCCCCATCTTCCCCTACCACCAACCTGTCGAGAGGACTTTCTGCTCGCCATATATTTAGAGTGTCCCCATACCGCAGAGACACTATACATTTACAAACATCCATACCTTTTCCGGGACTCGAACCTGGGCCCTTCGGTATCGCAGAAGTCTCCCCTAACCACTATACCGTCTGGGTGGCTCTAAGCATATTAATAATTTGAAACACTGATGGATTATGCAGACACACATAGCAAAGAAAACATTGCTGACAACAACATGTAGGTGGTTATGTAATATTATATTGGTAAACTAAGAAGAAACAATTTTTAGATGATTTTTCTAAACCACCCTTAACATAGCAGTTTCATACGAAGGCTAATATTCAGTTAAGTTCTTATGAGTTTCGAAATAAAATTTGGAATGGAGAAGTAAAGGTAATATAAATGTGGAATGTAGTTGTACTTCCGAACTCTAGCAACAATCTTATGAAGACGACATAGTAACATTTTGTAATTTAATTACGAAAACACATGAACATAACAGACGTAATTAACATCAAGATGACACATGAAAATAAAAAGAAATGAGAAAGTCGGGCCATAGCATCATGAAAAACGGATTAAAGGCATAATAATCGTAATTCAGTGCTCTTTTAATTTTATAAACGGATCGTTGCTGATGTCTTGCGACTTCCCGAGAGGAGATCACGTGATCTTGCGTTCCCTCGCTGGTCAGCGCATTGCCATTCTTAAATGTACAAAGAAGCATATCATCACACGGCCATTCTGAGGCACTAAACGTCCACGCGGCTGGTTGAAGAAAACGAGAGATCTGAAAAGATAAAACAAAACAAGCAGAAAAGGAAAAAAAAAATGAGTGTCTTGGTGGCGAATGTTCAGTTTTTGGACCACCGTTTCATCTTATCAGCAGCGGTTGACATTATGGTGGGGTTTTCATGCCGTTCTAACTTTCGTACTTCATCAGATGGATGGATTTTCGTTATCTCATAAGGACCGAATGATATGGGATGAAGTTTCAGTTCAGGTCGAAAGTGGGTGCATTGTATTGTTACTTGGCCTCCGAGCTCGTATTTACAGGCAGGTTTGGGACGTTTGTTATACTGTCGTATGTTTTCATCCTCTGTAAACGGAGGATGTTTTGTTTAGCTTCGATGCGTAATGCGTCTTTTTCATCATCTCGCTATAATTCTAATTTAATTTTCTTTGGAATCGTTTCATATCTTCTTGGCTTATGTTGCCAGGTCCTTTTTCTTGCCTTTCTTTGGGCATGAAGCAGCTGAAGAATGTAAAACAGCAATTTTTTCCCAGCTATTTCAGCATTCTTTGTTGCCTGAAAAACTTCATCTGCATCTTTTCTCCCCGTATATAACTTACGGTAGTATTTCGATTTATTGGAGCTTAAACTCAGCGTTATCTGATATACTTTGATTCCTTTAGATTATATCTCTTTTCTTCCTGTCCCTTTGCTGCTTTTGGTCTACTTTTGCGTTTCACATCAGCAGTTTGTCGTCGAATAACTGAAAAAACCGACTTACTAGGTTTTCCATATTCTCTCTTTCTCCTTCTTCGAGATGACTCAATTCTAATTCCGTCATTGCGGCTTCTTTTTCTTCAACTTATCCATCTTGACCTGTAGAGTAAAATCTTTGAAATTAATTTTTGCGCTAGCTGCTGTTAAGAAATCAACCATAGGGAGAAAAAGTGCAGCTTCTATAGTCGATATAATAATAATAGAAGATTGGAGCACTGTGAGGACGAAGACTGTCTTAGCTCCATGCCTGCTAGTGTTAGCTGGGAAATATGGACTGTAAGAATATCCTGTGGAACGATATCTACACTTCCCCCCTCTTGTCATCGATTTCCTTTCCGTCAACGGATTCCTTGATTTGATCTGACTCCGTCGGACCTCTTGGAGATAAGCAACAACAACAAATCAACCTCCAGTATAACTGCGGTTAACAAATTCTTTACCACCAAAGAATTCACTTTTTCCAGTTCGTCCTTTATTTGAACATGCAGCCCCACTTTCCCAAGCAGACATACTGTTTGCCTTGGGTGGCAATCATCCGCTGTCCCGTTGTTTTAAACAATATAAAACGAAGAAAATGCTTTTTAAAGAAGTCCTGCGACAGGAAGCTGCATTGAGTCACTGTATCCAGTAGGGCGGTAGTACGGACGTAGTTTAATAATATATGGGTATCTGGCAAAGCCAAATTTTGTCGACTACCATATTCAGTTTGACTTCTGTGAGATTTTCCTTCCCAGACGGTGACCTAGCCCTCTTCTTGGTCACTGTGATTAGTTTAACTTCTTCTTTTCTGCCCCTTGATCCAGCTGTTTTTTATTTCCGCACGCTTCGGACTCAGCAGTCCTTTTCTTCTCTGGTTTTGCAACCTTTCCCTCTTGCCGATACAGATTCTGTTGACCTTGAGGTTTTCGTCTGAGAGTGAGATCTTGAATACTGCCTAAAGTTGCGTGCACTCGTATTTTCGGCTTTGCGTTTGCTCTGAAATTTTACTGCTAATTCAAATAAGCTTCCCAGCGTTTGGGGATTCCTGACCTCAAGAAAGTCCTGGATCGACCAAAGTAGCCTCGGCAATATATCTTCGATAATTTCCTTGCCGGGCCTTTTCCCATATAATAATTTGACAATGTGGATCTTTCTTAAGATGAAGTAAGTGAATTCCTCGAAATTGCTTTGATATTTCCTAAATAATTGTGACTCCAACTTCGCACGGTCTTTTACCACTGGGAATATTTTTAATAAAGAAGTTTTAAAAATTTCTTAAGTGTACGTTTAGGATCCTGGATCCCCCAACAAACTCTTACCAATATTCTTGTACCAGCTGAGAGCTTGATCTTTTAAGTTCGTCGTAGCGATGATAATTTTCTGCAATTGATTCACAGGATATAACGTGGAATGTAAGTACAGCTGCTTCAGGAAAGTCATCACGGAACCTTTTCAGTCAAATATCGCGTTTAGATTCATTGCCGCTCTCATCGTTTCTATGGTAATTCCGAATCCCTCCATTGGGTTTGCTTGAGGTTGAGGGAATTGAGTGGTCGGAGGGTTCATCGTCAAATCTTCACTACCTAGCGGCATGGTTCGTTAAGAACAGAATCAGGCGCCAAATGGGGTGTTTTACTTATTTAATTCAGTATTCAATACTTGAACCCCACAAACACAAATAAGGGAATAATCGCTTAATTGTGAGAACAGAGACATGAGACTCAAGAAGGTTTAACTACCCTTTGTGTCTCAGAATAAATATGATACACTCAGTTCCTCACTCGGAGAGTACAGCACAGCCTCCACTTGGGCTGGAATATAAATTAATATAAAATTAATTTTAACTACGGTTGAACTAAAGGTAACTGAAAGATATAGCCGAAGCTATCATGATTCTAAGTATTTGGCCCCTAAATCTTAAATAATCGGCGAAGGCAAACAAGGTCTAAAGTACGGCCGAGCTTAGCAATAGCTTAGAGAGACGTAGCCAAGAGGAAAACGCGCGATATTGCTCTTTACTCATTTGCATTAACCGCGTTTCTGAAATTACGTTCTGGTAGGAAACTGTAAGCTGAAACGAGAATAGCCAGGGAAGATGCATAAACTTAAATAATTATTAAATTAGGATAAACCTTACAAACTCCTAACTCAGAGCGTACAGAAAAGCCTCCACTTGGGCTTGAACTCAAATTAATATGAAATTAAACTTAACTAAAGCTAACTGCAAGATATAGCCGATGCTATCAAAATTCTAAGTAGTTGGCCCCTAAATCTCAATTAAGTCGGCGAAGCCAATCGAGGGCCTAAAGTACGGCCGAGCGTAGTATCTAAGAGAGAACTTAGTCAAAAGGCAAACACGCACTAGTCAGGGAACTCAGACTCTCTCTCCTGAAGTCGGTGAAACATCGACTTAAATAGTAATCTTACTCATTTGCATTCACTGAGTTTCTGGAATTACATTCTGGTAGGAAATTGTAAGCTGAAATTAGAATAGATAGGAAAGAAGCATAACTTTTAATCCTAAAATTAAATGTAATCTGTTATCAAATTGGAATGCTTAAATTTAAGATAGATACCACAGGAGAGTCAATAAAAGATAACAGGCTCTCACACAGGATTCAAAGTAGTTGGCCCTAAATCTCAATTAAGTCGGTGAAGCCAATCAAGGGCTTAAAGTATGGCCGAGCGTAGCAATAGCTTAGATAGAGATGTAGCCAAAGGCAAGCGCGCTCTAGTCAGGAACTCGGGCTCCCTAACGAAGTCAGTGAAACATCGACTTAAATACTGCTCTTACATATTTGCATTAACCGCGTTTCTGAAAATACATTTTGGTAGGAAATTATAAGCTGAAGCTAGAAGGGATAGGAAAGATGCATAAACTTAAAATAGCTGTTATAAAATTAGGATAAACCTTACAATATTGTTACCCTTTTTACCGATTTTTCAGGTTTTCCAGTTCGGTTGTAAATAAAGAAAATAAATGCTCTTACCTTTTCAGATGCATATCCAACTGTTTAAAATAATCGAAATCGTGACACTTACGATTCTTTATACCAGTTCCAATGAAATAGAAGAAGATGTGTAAATATTTATCAAAGTAAATAATATCCAAATGCAGCCAATTTCAGCTTATTTGAAGCAAGCCAATATAAATTCAATCACAAAAAAGCGTTGAATCGAAGAATCGAAAACATAACTTTCCGGCTGATGTACCAAACGTTCCATAGACTATAGAAAATAATAGAGCGGCGTAGGTAATAAAGTTCTAAACTAAATCTAAACACGGCACCTAAATTTCTATATGTATGGTTCAGTGGTATTTCTATGCAAATCAACATTCAGTCTAGTTTCAAGGGGACTTCAGTATATTATCAAAAAAATTAATCTAATCTAGAATCTATCTAACACCTAATAAGCTGCATCTAACAAATCGAGGGCAAGCTCTAATGTTCCGACTGTTGTCACATAGAGTTCCCTAAATCATTACGATTCCACTAATTTTTGCATTGTCATTCAGAGCAAATTATTAAAGCAGTTTATGTTCTTAAAGCAGGACTTTTTTAGTGGAAAACAAATTTGTGAAAAATGGTTTAGTATGAAAATTTTAGGTTGTTAATATTTAAGATTTATGATGAATGCAAATATAACAACCTGAGAAGTGCATCCTATTAGCAGTATTCCATTAAATTTCATTTCTATAATTTACATGTTTACGTATAAAATAGGTTTATGTATATGCGTTAACTTAATCTAATGAGTTTTCTTGTTATTTGTTTTAGGTGTGTCCGACTAGTAGCAAAGCGTTTACACTGAAACGGAGCTTGATTCGGCACCTAAATATCCACTCGCGAGAATGTGCTTTTCAATTCTGTGTAAAGAAATCCTAAGAAATTTAGCGAATTTGATCATTTGGAACGTCATGAAGCTTCTAATCTTAAAAATTGTATTGAATATTATGAAGCTTTTACAAGTCAAAGAGATTTTAGAACACATATGAAAATACATGAAACTGTTATTAAATGTAGTAGCAGCTCAAAGAATTACAGAAGCGAAGATGATTTAAAGCAACATGAAGCTTCCTATCTGAGGAATGCTACCCAATGTTCTCCAGTATTTAAAAGAAAAAGTGATATTTTATATCGTATAAGAGCTGATTATACGTATAATACGTATAATTTTATATCGTATAAGAGCATAGTACTATTGGAACCTTAGACAAACGAGGAAATGCTGACTCCCTGCTAAAATTACAAGTCTAAAGGACTGAGTTGATTGTCTTCAGCAGAGAACGATCACGACCTGGATATATATCTTGAATACTTAAAATCGCAAACTGTAGCAAATTTGAGTGATAATGTAGCTACATATCGGCGCTGAAATAGTATGCAGTTGTTACTGATAAAATGAGTCGACAACATGAAAATGAAAAAACTGAATATATTTATTCGCATTTCTATAGCAACTGTTTGCAGCTATTTATATGGAAGGAGAGATTAACCAAGCTTTCGAAAAATTAAAAAGGAACTTTTATGTATTTATTGAATATGGCTCAGAATGGATTCTGGGAAAAGTTATTAAATGGGAACTAAATATTGTTAGACACGGAGCCCTTTCTCGCAACAGTTAATTATTCAAGTACAATCAAAGTAAGAATATTAACTCAGAAAAGATATGAAAAGTAAATAAAAATAATTAAATTAAAATTGTAGAGTCATTAGGTGTTTTGAAACAGTCGACCCAATCGCCAAATCCTGGTGATGACGAATTATTGTCCACCACCTTTTAGTTCAGGCGCCACTGTAGAGCCACTACTTTTTATTATGATTATTATTATTATTATTATTATTTTATTTTAAAGCAGGACATGTGAGAAATGAACAATGATCTCGCCAGGACTCAAACTTGGATATCTCGAATACGCACTGAGTGTGCTAAAGTTACACCACGTCGGTAGGGTCGAAGGGGGGAGAAAATACTTTTTAAAGTAAAATCAAATATATGCATGTATTAAATGATGATATTACACTGATACATATATTAACAAAGTGAACGCTGACCTTCATGGAGTCTTAAGCATCACTGAAAATATCATTCATAAAACTTTTACATAAATTTATCTGATATATTTACGAATTTAACAGTATCTAGTAAGTTTTTCGTAGTAAAACACTAACTCTAAAGGAGTTTGTGTATAGTTATTTCATTAGATTTGTAGTACAAATAAGTGCATTTTTACTCAAAATTTGTCCTTAAAGGCTGAGTTCATAATTAGCGCAGGAAAGGGTAGCATCATAAAACCAGTATATTCAGAGCACCTAAAATGTAAAAATAACGTTATGAATACAATAAATAGCAAAAAAAAATAATTAATAAGAAAAATTTCTGTATGAGTGCATAAAACAGCAAATAGATCATTAAATTATAGATGAAATTTGGCACTTCGTCCAAAATTTCTGTATACATCAAGCTCGCTTTAAGATTATTGGGACTCAAAACTGAACATTGGTAACATCGGAGAAGAATGCAGGAAATGATAAAGGTTAAAAATGCGAATGAAGCTCATACTAGTACCTAAATGAAGAAAGATAGTAGAATTAGTTATTGTAAGACTAGAACTGAATGAGAAATTGTACAACATATAAATTAAAATAGTATTATAAAATACAGAATTAGTAAAGGCTATTCAGTGAATTGTAAATGAATAATAATTAACAGCCATAAAGTTAAATGCTTAATTAAAAAATCTCGGTATGTTTAAGAAATTTAAACGTGAAAAATTAAGTGAAACGTTAAAAGGAATGTGCTACTATGTAAAGAAAATATAATAAATAAGTTAAAATTAAGAATGCATAGAGAACTATGAGAGAGAGAATTGCTAAAAAGCCATAAAAATTACATAAAAAATTCAACAGTGTGATAAATATGTCAGGACCGAGTGTTCGGTGCATATTCTTGGCAAACATCTCGTGAAACTCCTTAAGTCCTGATCTTGAACAGGGAGCTGAATGCAGCTATGTTCGATGGTAGGATACTGTGATTAAGTTGGAGAATAACTGCACTTGAAACACTTCCCAACTCGGGAGGGATACAGAAAGTAAAAGACCACACTTGGGTCTAAAATGAACACTCAGATAAATTTAAAACTAAAGCTAAATAGAAAGTAAATTAATCTTTGCTCACAGAGCTATACTCGGAGTTGGCCTCTAACTAAATGGTGCGTAGCAAGAATTACTAATACTAGCGCACTTGGATTTACTTCAATAAGCAATCACGTAGCAAGCACTATGGCTTAGAAATTAACTGCTAGCTGGTCAGGCGAACGTCGAATAGAATGGCAGTGATCTGAGACTAAAAGCTCTCTCACACTGAGAGGTTTCTACCTTTTGCTTAAGTAGAACTTGGCTCCAATTCAAATTAGCATAAAGCTGAAAACGCGCGCTTCTTCTAACAGGAAGTTGAAACTGAGAGAGATAGAAAGATTTAAATTAAAATAAAACCTTGTTAGTTTAACTAAAACCTTACATACTTCCCACCAGATTTGCAAAAGTTAAACTACTGTGGTCCAAGCGGACCATGTTGAAACTTGCAATTCTAAACAAATAGTGAAAATTTAACTCTTCTAAACTTAGGCCAACCCTTACAAGACAATATTTGTTGGCGAAAACATTTTACAGACGAAACTTGCTTTGTACATATCTCTTCATCTGTTTTTTTTTTTGTATATTATTTTTTCATCTAAGTCTTACTCCTTGCAGCAAAATCTGGAAGGAAAGAAATTTTAGTACAACATAATAATAGTAATTTCTAGGTAATATGCTTTATTTTCTTAACCGTGTAAATTCGCACACACACATTATCATTCAAGCACCAGTAAATTCTTCCCCCAATGCTCTCTCACCGGTGTTGGATGAAAAGCAAACCGCCATTGCGGTTTTTTTTTTTGTTCGGGGGTGTTCAAATCTCCCACCTACGATCGACTAACATTAGTTAGAACTTGACATACGAGACCTCAAAAGACGCCCTATAACCAGCTAAACCTTAGGTTCTAACTAGCTTTATGTCTAAGACTTAAAGTGTATTTGGTGGAGAGCCTATTTAACACTTGCATTCTAAATTTACTCAAACTTTTCATGCATACAATTCGCAGTTTGCACATAGAATGCTTCATTCACATTCGCTTTGCACCTAACGTGCATTGATAGCATAATATTATTTGTTACATTTTATGAAACTTAACAATTTCATAGCAATCATGAAATACAAATGTAGGTTAAATTTCTAAGTTTACAGCAAGTGCTTCCTATTCTTTTCTCAAGGCACATTTCTAAAACATCACATTACACTGAAATAATAGTCCATAGACTAAATCGTGTTCTTCCATTTTCCGACTTTTCATTCTAGAAATTTTACAAGTCTTTCCACAAAGCATAATACAAAATCATTTAGTTAACATTTTTTTCAGCAATTCATTGCTTTTGCAAAATTAATCTATTTACAATGCTTCAGAATCTACTTTACAAACATTAAGTAATTTTAAGTCTTTGCAGAGTTACAATTTTTAAACAAAAACATTTTGCAATATAAGTAATTGTTTATCGCCCACTTGGCGTAAAACTCAACCTCGCTTGAGGTAAAATCGACCCTGCAACTTGCAGTACACTCGAAAATCAACTAAACGTTGGAATAAAAAATACTACTTATCTTGTTGTGGTCAGCCATCCATTTCTTGGCCCAATCCTTGAAAGTTGTGTAAGTTGAAGTTTGGGCCAGTTTCCTTGCCTTTGGATGTTGGTCATTGCCAGCTTGTTGCTCATCTCGCTTTCTTTTATAATTTCGTCGTTCCATCCTAGGGTACTTGCGCTGGGGAGGAAATTGATCTGCTGGGCGTTTGCTGGACTGGGCCCTTCGCCCCTGGGCCCTCGTTCTTCGCTGACCCTAGTTCATGCTGCATTTGGGACGTTGATCCTCTGCCTGCAACCGTGGCTGCTTGCTTCTCAGGCACCTCTCCGATGTTTCCGCAGTTCTCTTGGCTACTTTGGACTTTCCTTGCCCATTCTGTTTTGATCTTTTATTACTTGCGCCTGCATCGTCAGTCTTTCTTTTAAATCCACATTTTTGGTTCTTATTTCTTCTACTTTGTTGAGGGGGAGCTTTCTTTTTCTGTCTTTTCGATGCCATTGTTGCTGGTTCCTGCTGTTTTCGCTGAGGTACATCTTCCGTGAGAATAGATTGCCTCGGATCCTGGAAAAAATCTTTAAATATCTCCATTTTATTACGGTTTTAAAAGGGCTTAATTTGGTCAACATTCGCAGTAATTCTTTGCCCATCGTTTCTTTTTAGCATTACGACCGTTTTTGTTACTTTCTCTATAATATAAGGTCCTTTAAAACGCGGAAAAAATTTCCCCACCTTTTCTTCTGGGGCATTTGACAAGGCATTTTTCATTTTCAACACTTCATCTCCCACATTGTACTTGACCCCCCTTCTCTTTTGGTCATAATATAATTTTTGTTTCCTCTGGGCCATTTCTATGTTACCTGTCGCTTCTCGTATCAAATTTTTAATGTCACTCATTTTAAATTCTTCTGCCCTTTCCTGGACAAAGAAAAGTTTATCTAAGAGTGTCAAAATTTTTCTTCCAAGAAACAGTTCAGCGGGTGTTTTTTGTCTAGTGTCATGTTTGGCAGTTCTAAGGGCAAATGCAAATTCATTTATATGGCTATCACAGGTAGAGTGATAATTCTTAACGTAACTTCGAATGATTTTCACTACATTTCTATTAACCCGTTCCGCTATGTTTGACTGCGGACGATACGGGACCATATTTAGATGACGTATGCCCAGTTTTGCACACATTTCCTCAAAAATATTACTAACAAACTGGGGACCATTATCGGAAATAACTTTTAGCGGCGCCCCGTATTTTAAAAGATACTTATTTAGAATTGAATCTACTACAATTTTTGCAGACGCGCGTTTTAACGGAATCAACTCTAACCATTTGTTAAAATTGTCCACTATAACTAAAAGATATCGGCTTTTGTTAACTCTACTTCTAGGATAGGGTCCCAATAAATCGATGCCTATTATTTGATTTGGGAATTCTGATTTAATACTATTTAGGAACCCAGCCGGGCGGAAATTAACATAATTATTTAATTGATATGTTGGGCACGACTGGACATACGCCCTAGTAAACTTTTGCAGTTCTGGAAAGAAAACTGCCTCGCGAATTCTTTGGACAGTTTTTCTTATGCCTAAATGGCCCGAAATGGCACAATCGTGCAACTCCTCTAATACATTCAATCTAATGCTAGCTGGGATAACTGGTCTGAACTCGTTGTTCTCATTAGTCGTTTTCGTATCAAATAACAGTCCGTCAATTATTTTGTAATTTGCGGCCCTATTTCTTATCGGCGCAACATCCGGATGACTGAAATTCTCAGGGTCGGCCAAATAATTGTATATATTTTTGAACTCCGGATCTTTTCCCAGTTCAGCTATTACTGTTTCACGAGAATCTAATACTTTGGATGTCAGCATGGCTATTTTAACTGTATCGGGTTTTACCCCAATCTGAAAATAGCCACTCGTAAGATCTAACGTAGTCATGTATTTTGTCGACGAAATATTTCGAATTATCTCTTCGATTATCAGCAAAGGATATACGGGATATTTTGTGACGGAATTTAACTTGCGATAATCTATAGCAAAACGCCACCGCTTCGGGTGCGTAATCGGATAATCATTATTTTTCTTGCATAGAACTACTGGGCTAGCATAATTGCTAGAAACCGGCGTGATGATATTATTCTTTAACATCTCTTTAATATGATATTTAATTATCTCTTCTTTGACATTATCGTAGCGGTGGGGCTTTTGCCTAACTGGCTGAGCATCCCCCGTTTCAATATTATGATTTACGACCCGTGCGAAACCCGGTACATCGCTAAATAAATTCGAAAAGTCACTTACCAGGCACTGGAGTTCTTCTTTTTCTTCTGCCTGTAGGTGCTGCAGGTCCAGTTGCGGGGGTTTATCATTTTTCATTTCAACTGGCTTCGTATTCAATGTTAACTGTCCCGATTCGAAATCTAACTTCGCTTCTGCCAGTCTAAAAAAATCCACACCCAGAATAATACATGTTTACAGGTTTCGTATAATATAAAATAAAATTTTTACCTGCTCGTCGTGGATACGCACGAACAACGGTACTTTGCTTAAACAGCTACACTTCTCTCCTTGGGCCGCTATGACATCCGTGTCTCTTGCACTAAAAATTCTGTAACGGCGAAAGTGCTTCTTGAAAAATCTTTCTGAGATAAAGCTGCTTTGGGCTCCTGTATCTAAGAGAGCCGTCGCCGGTATGTTGTTAATTAGAACTTCAATCTTCGGTAAACTCAAATTTTTCACGACCACGGTGTTTAAGTTAATTGTGGAAGGATTTTGCGCTGCTTCGGACTTCTTCACGTTCCTCGAAGAAATCCATCTTAGTTTAAATTCTTCTTATTCTGGTTGCCCTCGGCATCTTTGCTCGTTCTTCTATTGAATTCCCTTCGTTCGCCGCTCGATTTAGGAGGCACATCTTTCTTCGGCCATTGCTTCGCCTTATTCCCGTAACTCTGGTTTTGCTTCTGCTGGGATCTTGGCGAACTCCACTGACTTCTTCGCTCAAATTGGCGACGTCGTTCGTTGTCTGCTGTTCTTCGGCTTTGAAATTGTACTGCGAGCTCAAATAATATGTCTAGCGTCGTTGGGTTTCTTAGCTCGATGAAATCTTGAACTTGGGGCAGTAGCCTAGGAAGTATAATTTGAATAACTTCAGGATCCAGGCGACTTCCATACAAAAGCTTGAAAACTTGAATTTTTCTCAAAATAAAATTTGACAAATCTTCTATTTTTTCTTGGTATCGACTAAAAAGTTCTGCTTCCAGTCTGGCTGGATCTCGTACTACAGGAAATGCTTTCACCAAGGAATTTTTGAAATTTTCGTAAGTATATGTGGGGCTTCCCTGTTCCCCCAAGAGACTCTTTCCAATGTACTTGAACCAATTCAGCGCTTGACCCTTCGAAGCGGTGGTGGCAAGAGTGACTTTCTGAAATTCATGAGCTGGATATAGCATGAAATGGGAGTCTAGCTTTTCCAGGAAATTTATTACGGCTGTCTTGCCGTCAAAACTTGCCGCTGGCTTCATGGCTGCCCGTATGGTTTGTACGATGTAGCCAAATCCTTCTAGGCCAGGAGGTGCTATCTCAGGATTCTGCACAGGTACTGCAGGTATCTCAGGTTCGTCTTCTTGTTTTACAGGCCATCCTCTTATTTTCTTTCGGGCGCCAGTGTCAGACCTGAGTGTTCGGTGCATATTCTTGGCAAACATCTTTGTGAAACTACTTAAGTCCTGATCTGGAACAGGGAGCTGAATGAAGCTATGTTCTGGTGGTAGATACTGTGATTAAGTGGTAGAATAACTGCACTTGAAGGGGATTTAAAATCCTCTTTTATTAAATCAATATTATGTACAAACCACTTCCCAACTCGGGAGGGGTACAGAAAGTAAAAGACCACACTTGGGTCTAAAATGAACACTCAGATAAATTTAAAACTAAAGCTAAATAGAAATTAAATTACTCTTTGCTCACAGAGCTATACGCGGAGTTGGCCTCTAACTAAATGGTGCTTAGCAAGAATTACTATTACTAGCGCACTTGGATTTATTTCAATAAGCAATCACGTAGCAAGCACTATGGCTCAGAATTTAACTGCTAGCTGGTCAGGCGAACGTCGAATAGAATGACCGTGATCTGAGACTAAAAGCTCTCTCACACTGAGAGGTTCCTACCTTTTGCTTAAATAGCACTTGGCTCCACTTCAAATTAGCATAACGCTGAAAACGCGCGCTTCTTCTAACGGGAAGTTGAAACTGAGAAGAGATAGAAAGATTTGAATTAAAATAAAACTTTGTTAGCTTAACTAAAACCTTACAAATAAAGTTCATGTATATAGTATGAAATAAAGGAAATAAGTTAAAAATTAGAACACGTTGAAAATTATGATTTTTAAAACGTACAAAAGAAGTTTAAAATTACATCCAAAATTAAATAAAAGGTCTTGTACATGGTTAAAAAATATAGGAATTAAGTTAAAATTAACAGTATATTAGAAATTACTGAAAAGGTAAAACACTCAAAAAGTTGCAAATAATGTTTAAAATTAAATAAATTCCATGAATATCGTTAGAAAGTATAGTAAATTAGTTAAAAAATAGAGCACGTTATACATTTCGAAAGTTAAAATGTACGAAAGAAGTTAAAAATAACGCCTAAAATTAAGTAATATAATAAATTAAAAGGCGTATCTGAATAACTGCGCTTGTAAAATTTAATACATTAGGTAAAATTAAGAGTATGCTGGTTAAGAAATTGTGAAAATGTCCATTAACATTAAGATTAAAGAGAACGTCATTATGCAGTGAAAATATACGAAATAAATTCAGAGTACACATGTAAAAATGTTTAACATGTGCGGAAGAAAGATTTGCATCTAAAATGAAGAGCTTGAGAAGCAGTCATTAAATTTGAGCAAAACAGTTGTTAATGGTATATAGGAAATAATAATTATATACATAGTAGACTATCTGGAATATAAAGAAAAATACAAAGGCTGAAAATCCTAAAATTAAAGGAAATTACCTCCGTAACATCAATAAAATTTAATCTCTTATCAGACTGGAACGCTTATCTCGATCACCGCTTGCAGAGTCGTCCTGAAACCTGCCTCTTGTCCCTTAACCGGCTGTTTCATACTAGTAATTCGTTTGTTTTAGCATCTCCTCATTCAAATTTTTAATTGCGAAAATGTCCTCCAGACGGTATTTCACCTTGGAATTCTGAATATAAGGTTATTGATAACAGTGGTGTATTACCTTTAGCCTAAATATATACTTGTAGCATTTGCTAAAAAATTAAATTTCTTAAATAGAGCAAAACATTTTGACTTTTGCTGGCATTCCTTGCTATGCTGTTGGATAACGATACAGTGGTAAAAATATTCTACCAAAAAATCCTTATATTCTTCCAGTGATTAGTCTTTATACTATTAGAAAAAGTTATGTTAAAAAGAAAAGGAACTTTAAAAGTATAAATATTGTGACTCAATTAAAACTTAACTTTAACCTAATTCTAAACTTCGCCAATAAAAAACGAAAAGGTTATTAAAAAAGCTATTAAGAATTTCGCTTATGAAAGATTTCATATCCTTTCTCCTGTCATCAGTCAAGTGAAAGTAATCGTTTTGCTTCACTGCGCATCTGTAAACTCAAATCCGTCTTCACACAGGTCACGAAACGCGAATCTGCAGAATATGCGTCGCTATTTTCGAACCTCTTTGATGCCACTAAGATAACACCGTCGAAGCGCCGCCGATTAATCAGCGGGACGTATATCCGAAAAATTTGATCCTAATAGAAATTCTGAGAGAAATTATCAAATGAACTGCATCACTGATTTGCTGGCTAGTATATACATTTCATTAGATCATATCTCTTGATATTTGGTATACTTAACAGTATTTTCATGTTTGTATTTTTGATATACTTAGTAGTATTTTAATGTTTGAAAGTAACAGGTCCTAAATGTACTGCAGTATTTCAGCTCTGCTATTTTAAAGCGAGTTATATTCGGATGGACTAAATTTTGTTCGCGAAAAATGCCCAGTTGCGTATTTGATATGCACTGAAATTACATCGCAAATCATTTTTAAACATTACGGATGAAACTGCTGATAGGAAATTGTCAAGCAACTTTGAAGATTTCCATTTAGAACTCAACCGTGTATGGTCACTTAGTGGTAAGGAAGAGCAATAGGAATGCCAAGATTGAGCACAATAACAACAACAAAAAAAACTGCAGTAAGTTCGGAAATTCGACTATGGAAGTTATATAAATTTGAGTTTAATCTTTGAATGATTTTATAGAATGCTACATTATAGTTAAAAAAAGTAGTTTATTATTCTCTTACATCTAAACAATATACTTGCAGTCTATATTGAATACTCAATAAAGAACATTAGTTTTATTTGAGACGTAGAAATCAGTAACTGTTTCCTGGGAGAGGGAAAGAAACCAATTAAATATTATTTAACTGTGAAACTGATTAATTTAACTGTTCGTTGTGTGCAAAAAACCGTACTTTTTAAATGGTTTTCATCATTTTTCTGAATAAAAACTTAAATATGTCTTTTGTATATAGATTAGAGATACTTTGTAACTGTAATCTATATTCAAAAGCTTTAAAATGATAAATAGGCCACAAAAACAAATGTGTTGTTGATGAATCATACCAAGTTCTCGACTGCCTATGAGATTCCATTCAAGGCAGATGGACCCTCATTAATGAAATATTTTCTGTCACTAAACTATTACGACGCTCAGTTGGAATTTCACTTACTTCTTATCCATCAGCATATTCCACACCGCTATATAACTACCGGACATTTTATCGAGATCCACTTCTGCTCTTTTCGCGGAGATATAAAGTTGGTGTTTCACTAGAAAGGTGAAGCAAAGTTTGAACTGTTCCAGAGCAGTCTGTAGTTCTACAGTGGTACATCAAGCAAGCTGCAAAAGTTTATATAGTTAGCCACGTATTATCAGTTGATTTGCTGTTGAATGCAGATTTATTGTTTTAATTTGGGAATGAGTAATACTTCTAGGCATAAAATTTCCTAGGTTCTCAGATGGTGTAAATCTGTTTATCAAAATTTGGAGAAATTCAGATGTTGTGCTGACGGATAATCTAAAGTAAATGATGTAACTTTGTGCCACTTTTTGTAATTTATTTCTAATGTAAGACCCAGACATTTTCCCTACTGATTGTAGTCAGCCCTGTATTAACTATTTCTGATACTAGTCCCAAAACTCAAAAATTGTACTTAATATTTTTTTAACTAATTTGTTCGTAATTTATCCAGACACCTTTTAGAATGTTTGACTGACTTTCGTTATAAAGGAATATGCAATTGCAAATTAATCCACTATTCTTAACTGTTTATAACTTCCACATATGGCATGCATGCATCTATGTTTATTAGGACAGGGAATAGGAAATTACTGAGACATAATTGCAGCATAAAGATTCAACTCCTCAATCCTGAGAAAAATTTATCAAATAGGTGTTCAAACAATAATGGCGATAAGCATTACGTTTCTGAAATCATGCCGTTTTCCTACGTTAAGTGGAGGTTAGGACAAAAATTAAGTTTGCATATTTACAATGGTTAAATTAAAACTGATGAATAATTTTTTAAATATTTATTACTTTAATTATTTTTTAAAGAACCCAGATTATAAGCTTATTTTTTGCAAGAAAGATGGAATACACTTTTCGTATTTGATAAGCCTTTTTTATTCTTTTCTTTGCAGTGCCAGGGTCGGGCTTATAAGTATTACATTCAGACTACAATCCGCTGTCATGTGTCGACAGTTTGAGTCAGCTTTGTAAAACAAATATGCATTGCAGAAAGTATTTAGGCTCAAACAAAAAGAAAAGAAGAACAACTGTCTCTTTTTCTTGAAACTAGACCCGCTTTACGCAGCATTTGGAAGTGGGACTCACTTGCCCAGGCATGGCAACTCGCGTGAGTGAAGCTTATTCATTCGTGTGAAAGGTGCATCCGTTATCACCTTTTCTCCCCGCATCTCCGAGAAATGTCTGTCTATCTGGGTGGAAAACTAAACTCAATGTGAATTATTATTGCAGGAGTTTTAAATTTGCTGTGCTCCAAGAGACGCTTTGACCCACTCGACGCAGAGGAAATAATAAAGACCTAATTATTTCTTCAAACGATAAACGCTCTGCTTACTTCTGCTGTCACATATCGCTGGACTGATGACTCAGGTCCTGATTATATCTTTCCTGTCAACATCCCAGGCACTTTGCTTCGTTAACAGCAATAAGAATTAATTTTAAAAATGCATAAATAAGAAGTGATTAACATGGTATTTAACATTAGCACCTATTACAATATTCCGACATGTATGCAAGGGATTCTGCGGAAATAATAACTATTCCCTATTTCATTTCTCCGTGCCTTGATACAAACCAAACTCTGTGATTAAGGCTACGAATTTTAATTTACATTTGAGCAATCGAAGCAATGTAAATTCTTAGGAGAGTAAATTTTATATTTGTATTTTAAATTAACACTTAAATTTGAGTTTCAAGCATGGTTCTTTTCTGTTACATTAAACTCTCAAGGAATTATCACAAGAATAAACAATGGGATCATTTCGAGAAGCTGTTAAGAGGTCCTTTACGATTTTCAACTTAAAAGTGAATGTTCTACGAAAAAGAAGAATTTTTCTAATTGAGATCAATACTTCATCAGACCATAGTAGCCTTTCCTTCAAATAAATGTACGCGTGCTCTGACTGATAGTAGGATACCTGAGCTTTTTAGAAATCTAACGTAACAGCAAACTGGTTTACATTACGTCTATGGAACTTTTCCTTCTTTACATAGACGTTATTTGTCCAGACTCCGGAGAACATCTCAGCCGGCGCAGCCGCCCGCTGTCTCCTCCGGGCTTTATACAAAGCATTGGACGAACAGTACTCTAGACAAAATTGAATTCGATGACAGTTTGTAGAGACATTAGGTATTTTTTGAAAGCAGAAGAGAGGAAGAAGGAGCAATGTCCTCGCCGGGACTCGAACCACGGACCTCTCGAATACGCGCGTAGTGTGCTTGACCATTACACCACACGCGGCATGCTAAGAAGGTGGGAGAAATACCTTATATACTCCCACTTTTAAAGGGCGACTGGGCATTATAAGACCCAATCGCCAAATTCTGGTGGTGGAGAATCATCATACACCACCTTTTTTTATTAGTTCGGGCGCCACTTGTAGAGAATTTAGGTTTTTTAAGCAGGAGAGATGTGAGAAATGAAGCAATGCCCTCGCCGGGACTCGAATCACGGATCTCTCGAATACGCCCCGAGTGTGCTTGACCATTACATCACGAAGGCATGCTAAGAAGGCGGAACAAATACCTTATAAGCTTTGCTCTTGGGCACCATCAAATATATTCGTAGAGGTGTTTAATCCGCTATGTCAGTCCCCCAGCAGAGGACAGAATGGGATCAAGCCAAGACCATCTTGACCTCCCATCAAAGTCGCCCTGACCAAACCTCCAATGTTAGCCACAATATCTAGCAATGTTGGGACCCCTCAGTCAAGAGGAAGACAAGACAGTACCATATCTTCCCTGCTGAGCCTGAACCCTCTCCCTGAATGAACGAAGGTTCTAATCCTGTGAAGCCGGATTTTATCGAGGAACAAAGGATTGTTTCACCACTGGAGCGTCTCTGCTCTCAAAATTGTCTTTGATATCTTTCTTACATGTGTTAGAAATATAGATTGTTGGCTCTTAAGCCAATGTTCTTCAAAACCAGTTTCTCAGTTTCTTGAAGCCCAACCTGGTCAGGTGATATTTCTTTTCCGTGCAATATATACTAGTTAGGATTTAAGCCAATTACTAAACTGAATGATTAATACAATCAACAAGCTTGCCAGACACAAAAATAAAAAAGGAAAACTATCTGTTCTAAAATTAATTAAATAGGACAGAATTTTTAAGAAAAAATATTAATTCATATATTTTTTATTATTAATGAATATAAAGTTGGAATTAATGTTAAAATAAGGTTCATTGCAAAACAATATCCATCGAGGTTAAAATGTTCTGGAAGAAAACTTTAACACATTTTTAAAATAACCTTATACGTTTATTATGAAGCAAAATTTATTACCGTTTTAAAATAATCTTATTCAAATTTTATTATCATGAAATTCAATCACTAAGATCAGGGCTGAAGTAAATGTATAGTGTGCTAATGTTATCAATCCCATTTCAGAGGCCGTCTATTTTGACGACAGCTTTTAGTTATTTAAAAAATGTCTTAAAAAAAAGGCGAATCGTATCTTAAGTTTGCTAAGGATTTGTGTGACTGCCAGTATTCACTAACCCCCACAATAACTTTATTCCTTTTTTGGTTCACTGAACATTTATTAACAGTAAAACGCCTTTCAATATCTGTATTACATGTAGCAATATAAAAACCAGTAAGGTTCTTCTCGCTCCTTACCGCGTGCTTTCGTGGTGTAATTGGAAAGTATGTCCAGCAAGCAAACGGAAGATCCGATTCTCGAATTCTGGCGATGGCACTGCACATGTTTCACATCTTCGGGTCCAAAGTATGTACCAGGACTTTGTTTGAAACCTAACTATTGCTTGAATGCTAATCTCTATCGCCGTGAAAACAGTCGAACGACTTATCGCCCAGTCTCAGTCTCCCAGAAAAGTAACTCCAAGACAGAAGGTTTGAAACAAATGTTCGCATTAATTTGAAGCTTAATATTACATAACCTGTAGAATAACAGAAATTAAACTCTGTAGGTTGCTGCAAACAAAAACAAAGTTTAAAATAAAATTTACGGTAGTAAATATGAGATCAACAAGGCAAAGCGTGCCTACAATTATTGGCTTAGGAGAGCATTATGATTAGCAAAGCTAAAAATGATTAAAGTAATTCAGATACTGGAGAAAATAATAGAGAAACGGTCAATAGTAGCTGCGACAAGCTCCTTCTTAAGAATTCTATCCTTACATAAATTATATTGTAGGGTCATTATGTTGTTTGCAAGCAGGAGACATGAAAAATGAGAAATGCCGAACCACGAAGCTCTCGAATACGAGCCGAGTGTGCTGACCACTTTACCACGAAGGCATGCTAAGAAGGCTTGAGAAATACCTTATATACTCCCCCTTTTAAGGGCGACTGGAAATTAGGGGACCCAATCGCAAAATCCTGGTGATGGAGAATCATTATCCACCACCTTTTTTAGTTCGGGTGCCAGTGTAGACACATTAGGTATTTTAGAAGGAAGAGAGATAAAAATGAGCAATGCCCTCACCGGGACTCTAAACAAGGACATCTCGAACACGCGCTGAGCTGTCCACTACACCACGAAGGCATGCTAAGAAGGCGGGCGAAATACCTTATAATATAATTTGTATCCTGGAGGGAAGCAAATTAGTTAAGGTATTTAGAAAAAGGATAAAAGAAGAAGTGGCAATAAAAAAATAATAAGACAGCTGGTTAGCAAGCATGAAACCTTAAACTCTCATATATTTTATATTTGGCAAATAAAATAATAAGGAATATCAGATGATAAGTAGTAAGGATTCAGCAAAGATTGCCCTCAGTAACGATTATAAGAACAATAAACAAATTGCAGAATTTTTTGGTAGCTTTAAACACTCACAATCAATAAGCTTTTTATGCTGAGGCAGTCTAAAGAAGCAGCAGAATTTTTTTCTTTTAACCTTGCAAATATCATGTTCAGAGGCTGAAATCTAATTTCAATAAATACCATTTTATGGCGACGTTTTTAGTGTAGGCTGCCTAATAAGACTTCATCTAAATAATTTTTGCATTGCTAGAAATATTTAACTTTTAAAATAATTAATAAAAAATAATTTATTAACAATCAAATAATTCCAAAATAACTGCAATTTCCGTAATTTATCAATAGTGTATGGCTGATTTAAAAGGAAAAACAAAAACCATAAAGAAGCCGTTGAATTTTAAAAGTTGTGCTGCAGTCTTTTAACTTTTTGCATTATCAAGTAGGCTTACGGAATTTTTTTTATTTTTTTTACACGTGGTTAGAATGCTAGTATAATTAAGGTAATTATACCTAATTTACAAGGATCTAAAACGCTGCATAGCCAATGCACGGAATTCTCTGGATGCAAATGCACTCCAGAAGCATGTAGACTCCATACCCAACGAATCACAGCAGTTATCCGTGCAAAAGGTGGTCCATTAAAATATTGATCTTGGGTTTCTAAGTCATTGGCTAGTGTGTGTATGTTGTTAGCTTTCGTTAATTAAAACTGAAAACGTTTTGTTTTTAGTTAGACTTTAGTATAATACTCCAGTTGGTAGTGATTTCAATAGTTGGTAGTGTACAATTCAAAACAAATTATATTGTTGGCATAATAGAAGATTATAATCTTACCTATGATCAACTAAATGATAATTACTACATTTCATTAGATAATACACCAGTACCAATATTGATTTCATGTAGAAGAAAAGAAGCGTTGCAAATCAGACATTTAATTCCCGTACACAAACGTCTCCTGAAAATTGGCAGAATTAAGTTTATATCGAAAACGGCCTATGTTAAGGTATCATATGCCATTCTTTTCTTACTCAGTCTGGTTGTAACATTCCTGTGTTGGTTCTTTTTTGGCTTTGGCAACAGCATTCCTTTCTTAGTCAATGGGTTTCATCAATTTCTTGCATGACTCTTAAAACATTTGATTAATCACATAACTATTCAGCAGTTTCTCTTCTACAATGTTTTAAAAGATTTCTTTATAAATCGCACAGTAATCTTAGTCTGCTTTCGCAAAATGTGCTTGGGCGTTAGTTTGTAGAACTTTTAGGTTCCTTTTTTTAGGCGAAAGAAACGTAAAAAATCAACTATACACTCACCAGGATTCAAATCACGGATTTTGCGGTGATAGCCGGAAGTGCTACAAATTACACAACAGCACGCCCTGGGGAAGACAATAATTCCTTGTATTCTCTGCCCCTTTTAAACGAAGAATGGGAATAAATTATTGTCCACCGCATTTCAGTCGGTCGCCATTGTGGAGAGAGTGTCTTTTCGGGTTCAAAGAATGCGATAAATTGACTATGCCGTCAATCGCCTTCAAAACGCCTATCTTTCAATTGTGCTCTCAGTTACATTGCGAGAACACGCACGGGGAAAGGCAATAATTCCGTATAAGTTTTTTTGAGATTTCATTGTTTCCTACGCTGACATTATAATTATAGATACGTGTGATATTGTTACGGATTTTGTATTTATTTAGCTACTTTTAGTAGAATTGTAATTAAAATTGTTTCATTTCCCCGTGCAATGCAGCGTGTGGCGATGTTTTAGGGAAAGCTACGCAGAAAATGTAAAAATACAGGATCGCGCACGCGCATCTAATAAATAGATATCTCGTAATTGGTTTTGCTACCCAGAAAAATCGAAAAAATATCAGAATGTGCTCGTGCTTCATTAAAAAGCTTATAAAAGACGTATCGAAACATCTCAGCTTAGTTGTTTTGAGCGAACTGCAGTTGTTACTTAGCGCTGTTATTGATTGTAGCGAATTCGCGGTGAGATCGGATTAGTTTTCTCTGTATTTTAAATGAAGTTCTATTCAACGTTTTAGTAGCTTAAAATATAACTACTGTGAAATATTGTGATATTGTATGAATATCTCTGAGAAAATTTCATCATTTTGATTTATTTCTTGGCATAAGAATAAATTGTTATTAACTTTTATCGACGCGTTAAAAAAATTGCTTGCGTAATAGAAAACAAATTTGAAGCCATGGAACGCGAAATTGATGCTGTTGAAAATAAGGTTGGACACATTGAAGGAAGAGTGTCTTCTGTGAAACAACAAATAAAACAGAGAGATTCCGCCGTACAAGAACAAATTGATAACAGGGTTACTGCAGTCGCCAAAGAAGTTGGTACCTTGATGAAATTCGTAGGGACGGCAGGAAGCTATAGCGATGGTTTTAAATTTTTACCATTGCCTATTCGCCTCTCTCTGAAGTTATCCACATATGATGGGAAGACCTCTTGGTAAGTATATAACACGCAATTTTCAACAGTGGCGGAAGCGAACGGATGGGATTCCCAAGCTAAGGCCTATCATCTCGCCGCTTCTCAGAGCAGATGAAGCAGATATTCTTCAGACATTTCCAAAAAACCAAAGGCTAGATTTCGAAGCTCTGTCTGGCAGATTGGAGCTGCGCTTTGGGGAGAAATGTTTGAAAGACTACAGTAGACTTCAATTAAAATCCCGTCAACATAAGCCCACAGAAACACTCCAGGAGCTCGCGACGGATGTTGAAAAGCTGTATCACCTCGCCTTTACGGAGTGCCCGAAAGAAATAAGGGAAATACTGTCCCTGCAGTATTTTATCGATAGCATCTGGGATCCCGAAATACAGAAAGCTCTTAGAATGGCGGATGGCAAGGATTTAAAAAGCACTCTGATGTACGCCATGAAATTCGAGGCAGGTCAGCAAGAAACTCGCAGAAATCACCACCAAGTCAGAGTTGCTCAAGTACACGAGCCAGTGGATCAACTAACTGCTAACGATTTGATTAGAGAATTCAACGCCTTAAGGCGGAATAATAGTGATCTGTCTAAATCTGTCCATCAAATCATGACTCCAGACGATATCACAATCAGCTCAATGACAGAGTTTTTACTTCCTGGATCCATAGCCGAAAATAGAAATTTCCCCTACGGCATCATAGAATATTCCAAGAACTATAGGCCCACCAGCTGCCGAGTGGTAAAGACGCTGAACACTGGTAGTTCGGTCCGAGGTTCGAATCCCGCGAACGGGCTGGCTGCATGGGCGTTTTCGTGTTTTTCCCCATGTGTAACGTGTATAAGAGCCAGTTTCCCTTAGAAAGTCCTCCACGAAGGCATCCCTCCCTTTAGGCAGATAGCCCTGTTGTGCTTTGCCATAATTCAATAACCTAAACTAACCTAACCAAGAACTATAACAGCCCGAAAGGAGTACTAGTTGCCTCAGCACTCGTCGACTTATGAAGGACTGTTATCCCGGTGAGAGTTGCCAGTGTAACTGACAAGGCGAGTTATTAAGATAGGTGAAGTGGTTGCAGCGTGCACTCCAGTGACCAGCGTTAAACGAAACGGTAACCCTCCTGAATCCGTGCCTTCAGAGAACATTACATCGGAGTTATTGCAAAATGGACAATAAAGCAATGAAGAGAGGAATGCAGCCGAACCACTCATTCAACAGTCTCAACTTGTTTATTCCCGCTCGTCTTCTGACGTGGATCGAACCAGTTTGACACAGTGTGGAATCCATACCCGGGATCACACACCAATTAAGCAACATCCAAAACGTCTACCTATTACTAAACAGAAAGAGACAGGAAAACTCCTAAAGGACATGGAAGAAAGGGAAGCCATTGAGACTTCAGCAAAACTATGGGCTCAAGTTCTGCACATGTCAGTGTCCATGTTGTCTGATGTTGTTTGAGATCTCTGCGAAATAGCTTATTTTTCGGTAAATTTTACCTGTGTGCTTTTTATTTTGTGTTATTTTGAAAGTTTATTCGTTCCGATTGAGATTTTTGTGCTGTAATTTGAATTACCTTGTGCATTTACGATGATGCAAGCGTTTTATAATTGGTTCCATGCGAGATGGTTTATTAGTATATTCAGCGTAAGTTTTTGCTTTTTTTTATAATTGAATATTTAACTTGAAACTGATTAGAATTTTGATTGCTTACATGTTTCTTTATATGTGTGTCGAAACTCGCTGACTTTAGAACTTTAGAAATATTAACATTTTCTTCTCCGAATAGGAGTTAGGCTTAGCATGGCGACCGTTTGCTGGCATTTGAACTTTTTGAGTTTTGCACCAGTGTTTTCGATCTTTCAGCCAATTGACAAAATGCTTAAATAATTATATCTTTATCCGAGAAAAATACTCGATATTCCGGTGCAATTGGCATAAGTGTTATTCGGCCCGTTGGACGAATATTGTGATTTATGCGCGGAACTTTTATTGAACGTGTTTATAAACATTTTGGAAGGTTTTAAACCTATTTTAAATATGTTTGGAAATTTTTAGAGGTTTTTTAGAGTATTTTATCTAGATTTTATTGTGTCAACTAATTTTAAGAATTAAAAAATTTTATTAGAGAGTTCTTTTAACATACGTATTAGTTTTTTATATTGTTGTCCCTAAGCCGACAGGAAATGTCACAAATTGATAGAAAAATGAATCGAGTTGAGATTTCATTGGATGACGCTATCATTGATTATAATAATAATGAATGCAATATGAATAAATTGTAGAAATATTGCGGGAGAAGAGAGTTTCAAAATGTTTAGTTGGTAATCTTTGTAACGGAATAAATTATATTGCGGAATGGGTTGCCAATAAAAATACTGAACCAATGCAAATAAGAGATGGATATCTAGAGGATAAACTAGATCATATTGTTAGAGAATTAACAGAAATTCGAGGAAAGATGGAGTCTGATAATGAAGAAGAGGGAAAATGGAGAGAGGTGAGATCAAGCAAACAGAAAAAGAAAATTAAAAATATGGAAGAGATAAATTCCAAAGAAAATCAGATTGTTCTGAGACCTAGAAAAGATGGGGAAGATGTATGTGATGAAATTAAGTCTAATGTAGATCCAGGAAAGGTGGGTATTGGAGTAATAGGCTCATTCTGCAGAAAGACCGGTGACATGATTGTGAGATTAAAGAACAGAGAAGAATGTAAAAGACTGGAAGACGAAATCGTTAATAATGAAAAGATCAATAATTTGGTAAGACTAAAAAGAAGAAAATTTATTAGACCTAAAATTATAATTTATAATGTCTCAGATGAGGTTACTGGTACAGGCTAATACAAGTCTTGAAGAATGATTGTACTTGTGATAAAGACTGTGTTAGGCCCTTATTTAGAATGAGGGCCTCCGAGAAATATATTTCTCATAGGATCTTCCAGGTAACATGGGAATGTCAAAATATTTGCTTTGAAGATCAAAGAATTATGATTGACTGGAAATCCTACTCTATAAAAATTTTCTGCGACCAAAGAGGTGTACTAACTGCTTAGCATATGGTCACACTAAGAAATTTTGTCAAAATTCTAGTTTGTGCGAATTGCTCGGAAGAACATGGACAAGTAAGCTGTAAGGCGAAAAGTTTTTCATGTATTGCAAAGAATTTAATAAGAAATATCACACAGTTTATGATTATCATCATTGTTGCTGCCTTTAATTGTAATTGCGCCAAACTTGGCGATCTTGCACTTGAAATTTGAACGCCGTCAACTAGGCGGGAAAAGAGTGAGTTCGTTCGTCTGCAGGCACCAAGTCGCGTCGGTGTCAATTGTCGAGAACTTTGGTTCTAAATAATGTATCGTACAGGTTATTGTTGAGTTTTAATAAAACTACTAAAAGACATTATCGCCTTATACAGTCCACTTTAGACACACAAACATTTTTTGGTAAGTCGAGCCGGAGCTTGGAATTGGCTCGTGAAAATTTGGTGTAATTTCGTTTTTGTTAAGCATTCTTTGTCTCGTTGGATATGGATGAACTTCCGTTTTGTTGAGAATTCTTTGTCGCTTTGGATATGGTTATATAATGATCACCTCGTCGTTACCCTGAAGGAAATGGGTAAGTGAACTTTGATTCTACTATTTTCAGTTGAGAACTGTATAATTTAAGCTTCAAATTATTGAATTTGTTTAGTTTATATCGCTTTAAATTTCGAACTGTCTGAAAAATTGTTTTATTTCACTATTCAATATGGAAATAGAGAACATAACGAAAAAAAGAGCATCTTTGCGAACTATTACTACGAAGTTATTGGATAAACTCCAAATCGAAACTGAAAATTCAAATCCAAACAGTGAGGTTATTGAAGAATTAATTGCTCAGTTAGTGGTTAAAGAGCAGGCCTTATATTTAGTAGATAGCGAAATAGAAAATATTATTGTGATTGACGATTTGGAAGATGAAATTAATAGAACAGAACAGTAGAAAGAAAGAATAATTCTTTTGAAAACGCAAGCGCATAGACTGTTAAGAACTTCCATAAGACAGCAACCAGTAATCGAAAGTCAGAATTATTCAACTATTAAGGATACTGGAAGTAGAGTTAAATTACCGGATATACCTTTGCCAACATTTTCTGGCCAATATGAGGATTGGAATAATTTTAAAATTCAGTTTAATAGCATAATTTCTAACAATTCTCACTTATCGGAAGTTGAAAAGCTTTATTATTTGAAATCGTCGCTACGAGGTGTAGCAAAACAGACTGAAACAGAAGACGAATCCTTTCAATCATTATATAAAGCATTAGAGCTTCGCTTTGAAAATAAACGCTTAATTGTTGACAGACATATTAACTCCATTATAAACATGGAAAAAATAAATCATGAATCGGCGGTTGAGCTCAGAAAATTACTGGATAATGTTTCTCGAAATATTAGAGCTCTTAAACACTGGAGCATTGAAAGGCATACATTTTCGGATCTCATACTCATAAATTTAATTCTCCCTAAATTAGATAAGGAAACTCGTAAATTATTCGAAATGAGTTTGAACACTACTGAACCTCCTAATTGGACAGACTTTATTGCATTTCTCGAGAAAAGATGTCAAGTTCTCGAAAACACAAATAAAATTACCAATTTAAATTCCAGGTCTTTCACTCCAAATGTCAAGGCAAAGGGATTTCTAGTTAATTCAAAACGAACTTCGACCAATAATTGTAAATTATGTAAATCGACGCATCAAATTTATATGTGTGATGAATTTAAAAATTTAGCAGTGAATAAGCGTTTTGAGACAGTAAAAAAATTTGATCTTTGTATTAATTGCCTTAAACCATCGCATAAAGTGACAGAATGTAAATCAAACAGTTCGTGTAGTTTATGCAATTCGCGGCATCATAGCCTGTTGCATTTTCCTCGGCGTAAAACATCTGCCGTCGAAGCGCAAAATGAAATTAAGAAGGATTCCCCCTCACAAAATCCCCCTCAACCGGAAGTAGCTTCTCAGCTGTCCTCGCTCACCTCCTCCTACGCCCGAAGGAATTTCGAAACTGTTTTGCTGGCGACAGCTATAATTTACGTACGAAACACAGACGGTGAACTTTGCCCTTGCAGAGCAATCATTGACAGCGGTTCGATGTGTAACTTCATGAGTGTTGAATGTTCAACTAGACTTCGCTTAGATCGTGAAAAAATTAACGTTTCGGTTTCTTGCTTAAATGATAGAACCTTCAATATAAAGCAAAAACTTACTGCCACTATCCTTAATAAAGAAGGAGAATATTATAGAGACTTAGAATTTTTAATAGTGCCTAAAATAACTAATATTACTCCAACTCATAAATTGGATATTAGATCCTTAGGAAATCTGAATTCTGTTCAACTTGCTGATCCTGAATTTTACAGGTCTCAAAAGATTGATCTGCTTATAGGTGCTGAAGTCTTTTTTGATTTATTAAAATGCGAAAAGATTGCGCTGAAAAACTCTGGACTTATACTTCAAAATTCAGTATTTGGCTATATTATCAGCGGAAAAATTGATAGCAGTTCGAAACAAGAAGATTCACCATATTGTGGGTTAATCCAAGAATTAGAGGATTTGAATCAAAGCATAAAGAATTTTTGGGAAATTGAAGGGATAGACGAAGATAAACCTGTGAAGAGTCCCGAAGAATTATTATGCGAAAATCATTTCTTAAGAACACATTATAGAGATGAAACTGGAAGGTATATTGTCCAGATGCCTATGAAGAGTGAAGGAGATTTATGTATAGGAGATTCGAAGGATATCGCATTAAAGAGATTAAATTCGTTATGGAGCAAACTGCTGAAGGAACCAAAATTACTATCCTTGTATCGAGATTTTCTAAAGGAATACGAAACTTTAGGCCATATGGAAGAAGTATACGAAGATGTAAATCTAGAACCATCATATTATATTCCGCATCATGGAATATATCGTCCAGACAAAAGTTCGACAAAACTGAGAGTCGTATTTGACGCTTCTGCGAAGACATCAACTGGTACATCTTTAAATGAGCAGTTATTGAATGGAGGTATAGTGCAGGAAGATTTGTTTTCCATCATGATAAGGTTCAGGAAACATACTTTCGCATTCATTGCTGATATAGAAAAAATGTATCGACAAATTTTCGTAGATCCAAGCCAGAGAAAACTTCAACGAATTCTTTGGAAAAAAAATTCCCAGGAAGAAATCAAGACGTATCAGTTGAATACCGTTACATATGGCACAACTAGTGCCCCTTTTCTTGCTACTAGAGTTCTACGCCAATTAGCTGAAGATGAAGGAAAGGAATTTCCATTAGCCGTTTCAGTCACACTTCAAGACTTTTATATGGATGATGTTCTGTCAGGTGCAGAAGATTTAGAAAGGGCTAAAGAACTACAAGACCAGTTAGTAAATCTTTTAAGTCGAGGAGGCATGAAGCTTCATAAATGGTTCGCTAATCACAGGGAATTACTGATTAATGTTGATACTAAGGCTGAAGATTATTCGTTCTCCAATGAAATGAAAAATGAAACAAAGGTGTTAGGTATTTTATGGAATCCAGATTCAGACTCTTTCACATTCAACGTAACTACAAAATCGCATGATTACTATACTAAGAGACGGATTTTATCAGATATTGCTCGAATATTTGATCCACTCGGTTTAATTGGACCAGTTATTACGAAAGCCAAAATTTTTATGCAGAAGCTTTGGCTTCTAAAAATTGGCTGGAATGATATGCTTCCCGAAAAGGAATCTCGTGAGTGGAAGAATTTCATTACATCGATGCCTAAAATTAATGCTGTAATTATTAATCGAAAAATTTTGCTTAGCAACACTGCTAAAATTGAATTGCATGGATTTTCTGATGCATCAGAATTGGCTTATGGAGCATGCATTTATGTGAAATGTGTATTGCAGACGGGCTCCAGTTCAGGAGTCCTTTTGAGTAGTAAATCAAGAGTCGCGCCGTTAAAATCAGTTTCTATCCCAAGACTTGAACTGTGTGGTGCAGTGTTACTATCGCAGTTAATGAATAAAGTGCTAAAGGCACTTAAATTGAAATTGGATTCGGCATGGATTCGGAATTCTCCGCATGTATTAAAGACGTTTGTAGCTAACCGAGTTGCCAAAATTCAGCAACTTACACATGAATTTCAATGGAGATATGTGAAATCAGAAGAAAACCCAGCTGACTTGATTTCAAGAGGTGTTAACCCAGATCAAATTGAACATCTTAAATTTTGGTGGAATGGACCTTCATTTTTAAGATCAGAAGTAGTTGATTTGTATATGACTGTGCCTCAGTCAGATTTAGATGAGATTTACCGCAAAGAACTAAAGCAGCTATGCAATCAAACTACTTCAGTGAAAAATGACTCTCAACTTGACTTTAATTCAACTCATTTGCAAAACTTTCTAGTTGAACCATTAATTAATGATCTGTTTTATAATGTTCTAAATATTACAAATAACTATACTAACTTATTGCATATTGTAAGTTATATTTTCAGGTTCATTTATAACTGTCGAAACCATGAAAAAAGACTGGGAATTTTATCAGTAGAGGAAGTCAATGGGGCAGAGTTGTATCTGATCAAGGTAACTCAAAATGAAATATTTTTGAAGGATATTAAAAACCTGAAAGGGACATCTCAGGTTACAGGTAAAAGCTGTTTGAAATCATTGAATCCATTTCTTGATGAAAATCAGTTGTTAAGAGTAGGGGGACGTTTGCAAAATGCTAATTTAAATTTCACACAAAAGCATCCCGTTATTCTGCCAGCTAATCATCAGTTCACGAAATTAGTAATGGAACATTACCATAAAAAATATCTGCATGTAGGTCCACAAGCATTGTTGAATTGTGTCAGACAAAGGTTTTGGCCTCTAAGAGGTCGGAAACTGGCACGACAAATTGTGCACAGTTGTGTAGTTTGTAGAAGGGCTAAACCAATTTTGGTTGAACAAATAATGGGACATCTTCCTCAGGAGCGGGTGAGAATAAGTACACTTTTTAATTGCACAGGAATCGATTTTTGTGGCCCATTTTATATAAGGTATAAACATCAACGAAAGGGACAATTTCAAAGGATATATGTTGCTATTTTTGTTTGTTTTGTCACTAAAGCAGTACATTTTGAATTAGTATCAGATTTGACATCTGATGCTTTCATTGCTGCATTGAAAAGATTCTTCTCTCGTAGGGGTAGAAGCTCGATCATATTTTCCGACAATGCAACAAATTTTGTAGGTGCTAGTAGAGAATTGACTAAATTGTATAATCTTGTTAAGAACCCAGATGAATCTTTAGGAAATTACTTGACTTCTGAAGAAGTAAAATGGAACTTTTTACCTCCTAAAGCTCCCAATTTTGGAGGACTTTGGGAATCAGGAGTCAGATCATTCAAATATCACCTTAAACGTGTAGTAGGGGAAACAAAACTTACCTATGAAGAATTTCTGACAGTGACTCTTCAAATAGAAGGTATATTAAATTCTAGGCTCATCACTCCCTTACCAGCAGATGACGATTGTACTGAAGTTCTAACTCCAGATCATTTTTTAATTTTTAGACCTATTACAGCGATTCCAGAACCAGAACTTATAGAAAAACCTGACAACAGATTAAGCCGCTGGCAAAGAATTACCAAAATTGTCCAGGGGTTTTGGAAAAAATGGAGTAATGACTACTTAAATCACCTCCAACAAAGAAACAAGTGGCAGTTTCAAAAAAATAATGTTAAAATTAATTCTGTGGTTTTAATAAAGGAGGATCATTTGCCCATTAATAAATGGTCCCTTGGTCGTATTGTAGAGGTTTTCCCTGGTACTGATGGTAATATAAGAGTAGTCACTGTTCGAACTTCAAATGGTCTGTTGAAACGACCAGTAACAAAATTGTCTATTTTATTGTAAACAGTTGAATTCTTGTGAACGTAAAAATAGTGTAACATTTGATATTTTTGTATTACTTAGTATGTATTTAGTATATGTAGTTGATTGTAATGTCATCATCATAGATGTTTATTGCTGTGTTTTACAACCAATTGGAATATTACGTATTTTTAAAGTAAGTATTTATTGTTATAAGTGAATTGATATTTTGTTGTATATTATTTGTTGAATGAAATCATTCAACGGGGGGCAGAATGTTGCTGCCTTTAATTGTAATTGCGCCAAACTTGGCGATCTTGCACTTAAAATTTGAACGCCGCCAACTAGGGGGGAAAAGAGTGAGTTCGTTCGTCTGCAGGCACCAAGTCGCATCGGTGTCAATTGTCGAGAACTTCGTTTCTAAATAATGTATCGTACATGTTATTGTTGAGGTTTAATAAAACTACTAAAAGACAATATCGCCTTATACAGTCCACTTTAGACACACAAACAATCATTATGCTCTGTCTAAAGAATGCCTCGTTTATCAGGATGAAGTGAAATTTATTCGTGAGCATTTAGACATATAACTATTTACAATAGAAGAGAAACACGCCAATGTGACAATCAAATTCACTGAAACAACCTTGTATTTGGCGTACATTTACCAAATACAAGGTTGTTTCAGTGAATTTGATATAACTATTTATTAATAAAAATTATATCTATTGTCGGCTGGGACGTTTTAGCTTTGCTTTATTTGCTTCCTTACACCATATACTTTCAAATAAAGTTAGGTCTCTACTTTTGTGTATTCATTCCTCGACTCCCCTCGAGAATACTGCTTTTTACAGATTTACATTGGTTTGGAATAAAGAATTTTCATTATTTTTATTGAATAATATTTTAAACATATATTTGCAGTTTTTAAGTCTATATAGTTAGTTTTATTGTAAATAGATAGAATTTTAGCTCAAGATTTGGGACTTGGAGCATCTGAAGATTCCGAGGACTGATTGGACTCATTATAGGTGGGGTTTCGATTTTATTGTATATTTAAATTATTTCGATTTTACTCATTATTTTTATGTTGTATTTGAATTGAAGCTACTAAATGTGAATCTGAATCATTGTGCTGCAGCGGCTTGCCGGCTCTCTGCAATTGATATAATCGATAAATATGTTCCAGAAGTTATAACTATACAGGAACCTTACTATATAAAGGAAAAATTGGCATATATCCTGGGAAATTGGAGCGCTATTCATTCGGATGGTGGCAGGGCGGCTATTATAGTTATGAGAAATGATATTGACTTCATAGGGAACGTGGTGACTGATTGCATTGTAACTATTTCTGTGGGAACCGATGAAGGAAGTCTTCGCATAATATCCGTATACTTCTCGCCGGTGGAAGATCTTAATTGTCATTTGTATAATTTGGAAATTATAATGAAAAAATATAAACATGATTTTATTATTATTGGTGATTTTAATGCGAAGAAATTTAACTGGGGGCATCGATCTTAGAGGAAAAAGGTATTTTAACTTATGATTTTATTTTAGCCAATGATTTGAACCTTTTTAATGATGAAAATTCTAAACCAACGTTTTCTTCTCCGGTTGGGAAGGGTTGGACTCATCTGCTATTGGGATCAGAGCAAATCAATTTCAATGCTATACAGATGGAAATTTTAGATGAAGAGACGGTAAGTGTCCATAAGTATATTAAGGTTGATATTTGTAAATTTGAATTTATGGTACGAAAAAAGATTATTTATTCCCGGAGTCCTTCTAGGATTAAGAAATTTGTAAGAAGTTTGAGACGGGATGTTATGCAATTTGAAGACGAATTAGTGTGTGTCAAGGATGGTCAAGCTCTAAATGGATTGGTCCTACGGTTTGAAGACTGTCTTGTCGG
>KK113486.1:63760-87712 GCA_000611955.2 Stegodyphus mimosarum
GAAATTCTCAATGATTAAAAAACAAACTAATAAGATCAACACTGGTTGTTGGAGTGAACAATTGGAAACTCTACGAAGAAAGGTCAAGGCTTATAGGAAAAGATCCCAAGTTAAAGAAATTGAACCGGAAGTAAGGATACAAAGAAAGATTGACTATAAGAGATTGCTTGCTACTTGTGAGAAGATAATTAAAAAGACTAAAAGAGAATATAGGGATAATCTATTTCGAAATAATAAAGTTTATTATGACAGATTTTATAAATGTGCCACAAACTCTGTAAGAGGATATATGAAAATTTATAATGAGAAGTCAAATAAGTCCGCCATGGAGGTTTATGATGTTATCATCAAGAAGACATTAAGACTTGAAAATGACGTTGAGAGAGATGAATTTAAGAATATTTTTTGGATAACAGTGGGGAGGAGGAGAGGGATTTTACTTACCTTGAAATTTTAAGTGTCATATTACGTCTTAGACCAAATTCAGCCCCCAGTCTGGATGGAATCGGGACTGCAATTGTAAACATTTTATTTTAGGAATTTTCTTCCCTTTATTAAATACTACTGAATAGGCGTTTGCAGTTATGTATATTTCCAGATCTGTGGAAGATTGTTAAACTCATATTGATCCCTAAGAACGAAGATAGTTATAGACCAATTTGTTCGCTTAAATCTCATGCTAAAATTCTTGACAAAGTGATTACGAAACGACTGGAATTTGTTTTATGTAATAGGAAATATATTTGTGATAACCAATTCGGGTTTCAGAAAAATAAATCGATGAATTTTGAATGGGACTTTTGATTCAATTAAATGGTCGTTCTTGCTCCTTATTCTGAAAGAACTTGGAATTTCCAATACATTATTTGAACTGATAAAAGATTATTTGAATGGTCGTAAACTGATATTTCATAATAAATCTGGTATGGGGCAATTGGAATATAAGGTCTCCGAGGGATGTCCCTAGGGTTCGTGTAACGTTCCTCTGTTCTGAGGCCTCATAGCTAAAGAACCTGCAATAACTTAGAAGAAGTACTTTGTTATAATGGAGTCGTACACAAGGAATTAAATTTAATATGGATAAAACGCAGGTGTTGTTTTTCCCAAAAGGGAGTAAACAGATCAGGGCGCCACAAATAAAATTTGATAATAAAAGGATGAAATTTGTGAATAAATAAATACATAAAATATCTTGGTGTTATGATTGATGCCAAATTGAATTTTATTGAACATTTTAAAGTTATACAACGAAATTTAGAAAAACTTAAAATTTTTATCGCAATAACTTTTAGCACCGGGATTTTAAGTGAAAAACATATGATTCTGATGGACTTTTATTAAAATGTAGTGCAGCCAAAAATCTTTTATGATGTAGGTGCATGGGGTGCTAGGACGGGGAAGCTGCTGAGCACTAGACAGAAACTGGATACTTTGCAGAGAGCCTGGCTTTTAATTATTACAAGAGCCTTTCGAACGGTCTCGACGGAGGTTGTATGCGTTCTAACAGGAGTGCCGCCTCTCTCGTTGCAATCTAAATATGAATACGGAAAGTTCTTGCTTCGATATGAAATCAAAAAAGATGAAGTGTATGACGATGTTAAAGTGAATAGTAATGCCTTTAAGAACAGTAATGTATATGATATACATCCAGGTTTTTTGTTTATTCGATTTTCACCTTATCCTCGATTCCTTACCGACCAAGTTCAAATGTCCTTGTAGAAAGATTTATTGCTATTTTAAAAGGAATGATACATAATACCATCAGAGAATATTCTCAGGATTGGGAGAAACACCTACCATATTTACTTTGGGCCTATCGAGAAGCCCCTAGTGCTAGGACTGGCGTTAGTCGGCTCCAGGTGCTTTATGGAAGACGTCTTAATGGCCCTTTGTCTATTTTGAAAACGTTATGGACTGATGAAAAAAGTTACTTCTCTGTTATTTGTCAGCATGTTTTGCACTGAGCTGTAAATCTTAAACAAATTGTCCTAATGGAATCCTAATTTTGAAAACGTTATGAATGATGAAACTCCTATTCCTCATGGACAAAGTGCAGTGACTGATTACCTGAATGATTTGAAGTAAGAAAAAGCCGCTGAATACCCAGCACTTAGAGGTGTTGACAAGCAACAAGCTTATTCCTTCAACCGTAACCTGAATTCTCTCTATAAGGAATTTAAGGAAGGTGACGGAGTTATACTCTTAATCCTTGATAGTGAAAACAAAATTTATGTCAGATCGACTGGAACGCGCTTCGGTCACCAAAAGGCATGTTGATTATAGTTACATAGTGCAAATGCCTGACGATACTTCGAAGCATGTTCACCCAAACCAGTTACGAGCGTTCAAGACTGGAATGAATAATGTCGGTGTGATATATGATACAAACACTGATTTTGGAGAAGTTGAAAACATACCAATAATTGTTCCGCTGAAAGCAGAATACTATCCCGATGAAGAGTATGGTCTTATGCTTCTCGCAATTTTAAGAAAGCGTACTTATCTAAGATCTGGTATACCAGAAATAGCCAATATTGTAGAATATAACATCAAACTAAAGCCTGAAAATGCACCTAATGCATCAAACTAAAGCCTGAAAAGACATAGAAGCTGTACTGAGTAAACGAAGTTCTAAAAAATACCGATACCTGAACTCGCAACTAAAATTGATGCCTTTCCAATGAAAATGCTACAGACTTAATTTACCAAGTGTCGGAAGTCCAGTTACATCACTTTAATTGATCTTTTAAAGGATGCTGGCAAATACGACTAAAACCTGAGGACCAACATTTGACCTCGTTTGTAACCCACCGAGGATAATTGCTTTGGTAGTTTTACCTTTTGGGGTTAAGAACTGCCGCCACAACTTTCCAGTGCACTATGAACAAACTTCTGCAATAGCACAACCTTTAACAATGTTGACAAAAAGAAGAGCTTCGAACGAATTCACTTGCCTGAAAGAACATGATGAAGCACTTGGACGCGTCATCATACGTCGTAGAAGCTTGTTTAGCTGAGCGAGACAGAAACAGTGTAGAGGATCCAGTAGCCTTCGCTAGCAAACGTTGATCGAGATGCAAAGAAATTATGCTGTTATTGAAAAAGGAGCTCTTGTCGCTATCTTGCCCTACGGAAATTTGAAACTTATATATTTGGTTCTGAGATCTTCATTGTTAGTGACCACAACATTCTTAAATTTCTCACAAAGTATTCCTTACAAATTTTTCGTTTGCAGCGCTAATCTTTAGCATTACAATGATTTCACGCAATGATCATATACCGGAAAGGAAAAGGTCTTATTAACGCAGATTCATTATCTCGATTAACTGCCTTTTAGTGGAAACACGACAGAAAGTCCGTAACTTTTGAAACGTTACGAACATTTTGACTATTTGGTTTGAAAAATTTTTTTTCAGACCTAAAATGCTAGACTTTTGAATTTTTCTGATGTTACAAAATAATCTTAATATTTAACCATTGTTATAAGATAACAGTCATAATTGTTTATATGATAATGATAACGTTAAAAGATTAAGGATTAAAAGAAAGATGAAAAAAATAATTGAATGTTACATCTTTCAATGATTAAGATTACTGAATTTATGTTAAAATAAATTTAGTTCAAAGTAGTAAAAATTTATTAAGTTAAAAAATTTCATGAATATTGGTTAATTAACACAAAGGAGTGTTATCCCAGAAGGGCGATTAGTCTCGAAACGGCCTTTTACGTCGGTTCGTTATAAACGCCGCATCAGTTTTCAAATTCTTGCCACCAAATATTATCGCCCTGTATTATATTTAAAGAAATTAAATAATGAATAATTTGCATGAATGTATGTATGTTTCTCGCACTGTGAGAAACGACTGTACCTAGAGCCATCAAATTCTGAATAACATATTCCTCCACCCGAACATGGACATCTATCTGGAAGACGGAATTTTGAATTTCAAATTTTTCATCATCTATTTCATATTTTGTAAAACTTTAAGGAATTTTTGATTAACAAACTCAACGATTTCAAAACGGGAAAAAAATATCTATAGCGCGCGAGACTGTGTAGCGGAAATTATAAAAATATGCTGTTTTCAAATATTTTGTGATATTGCTGTTGAATTGAATTTTATGTGATTTAAATGAGAAGAACATGATATTTAATAAATAAAGGTAACACACAAAACGTTGAAAAACGCCCCTTTGAGCATAATATAAAATATGAAAGATTTCAGATTTTTTAACTTAATTTTATTTTATTTATTAATTGATTTTTTGTTGTTATTTCAAGAAATGTTTACATGTGGATGCAACAGGTCATTGAAAGCCGCAATCACATATTTAAAGAGAGGGAGGTGTCATGATTTGATTAATATCACGCATGCGCCCTTTAGCCGAATAGCGTTTTCGCCTGTCTCTTTCACGTGACAGACAGTTGAGATTATAGAAAAAGAAGGCACTGTCACGATAATATACGTTACACGTTTTACCCAAGCGGAATATTATGTTACTAACTTTAGGTAAATTATATGTGTTCATCTTGTTCATATTATAATAAAGTGTTTGTCCTATTGGTATGCTATATGAAAATGCCCACATCTCCTTCATATTAAATATATCCAGAATCCATCATCACGACGGATATATCACAAAACGTTTATAGGTCAGCTGCATTCTAGCTACCGAATTCTCTGAATAACAACTCGAAAGCGTGTTGCCAACATAGTGAAACGAATAGATGTAAATTAATTACGAGAGGCGTTAAAGTAAGCAAACACTAACAGAAACGTATTCTACACGTATTTCGTTACCAACGTAAGCCATCTGGTATCATGCCAATATTACTAATTTATTATGCAAGCGATTCAAACTACGTTCCTTTAAGCTTTCTCTTTAAATTTCTTTTAAGAGTAGTTTGAAATTGTGTTAAATGCATAAAAGCAGACAATGCTTCGTTGCTCCCTAAGATCGAGTATCTAATAACATAATCCAAAAATGGAATAATGGACAATTTTTAGAATCCTGCGCCTTGGCTGCAAAGATTTAATTTATAAACAATATAACTTCTATTAAATTGTGAATATTTAGATTGCAATTATGCATCAGCTCCAATAAAGGTCAATACAGAATTAAATTTAATAAACTTTTTAAATTACAGATAATTAGAATAATTAAACTAAAAGATCTTGAAGAAGTGAAGTGAATTTGGTAAAGATAATCTCATGTTTGCCAAGCAAGAGCTAGCAGTTAAATTAAATGCAATTAAAAATTACATCCAATATGAGTGAAATTTTTCGGTGTGCTTAATCTCTTATTCTAATTTAGTTAAATTTACTAAATGCAAATATCACGATAAAGATGATTCCTAAGAATTACGTGAAATAATCAAGTATATATATATCGGACTATAAATACAAGACTTACAAATAATTACAAAAAAAATACAAAAATGAACAGTTTACTTCTTAATTACAAAACTATTGAGTTTAATTAATAGTGGCTTATGTAAAATTATTTTAAAAAAGGCCAGAAAAAATTTTAAAAGTTCCGATTAACTTACTACTTGATGCATCTAACAGAACATTTTTCTTTTGGGGTTCTTGCCTTTAAGCTCAAGGGTAAGCGTGTTTTTGCTGTAGCCGGATTTAAGATTGGCGGGAAAGTTAGTAAGAAGGCAAAGAACTGGCTGTGATCTATGGAATGGCTAGACAGCGCTACTAGTTGCTTTCAAATTCGTAAGCAAGTAATAATATATTTTTAAAATTTATGGCAAAAGTCTTGAAACAGAAAAAGGAACATAAAGAAAAACGTATTAAATTCTTCACGGAAATGGAGCTCTAATTACAACTTAAAAAATTATTTGGCTCTTTGTTAATAAAAGTGTAGCGGCTAGGAAGAGAAAGACATTTTAGAAAATATTTTGCATTAATACATTTTTTAAAAAGATATTCCAGTCTAAGCCATCCAAATTTACCTTCCTTATAAAGGCTTCGGATAATGCCTTCAGATCTCCTAAACTAAAAGATTAAATTTTAAAATTAATACCTGCCTTTTTTGAGCTAAAAACTGATAAAACTTGGAGGAACTCGCTTATCAATTATAGTGTTAATAAGTATTGAAACTGCACTTTTAAGATCTTCAGTTTCAGTTCAGATGTTCCTAATCCTTTCGAGTTGATTGAAAAAAGCATTTCCTATTCGTTTTATGACAGACAGGAAATTACCTTTACCAAACTTGCTTCACTTCTTCAGTATCTTTTAGTTTAATTATTCTAGTTATCTATAATTTCAAATTTTTATTAAATTTAATTCTACATTGACCTTTATTGGAATTGGTGCATAATGCAAGGTTAATCAGATTTAACTTTTGACTTCACATAGAAATTTTTTACTTTGGAATGAAAATCACAATTGGCTTGATCGTTTAAACATCATTTTTATATTGCACAGAAAAATTCTTCTTAAGAAATACATTTTTACTTAAATTATTACTACACTAGATATGCCAAACGCATCCCACAGTTTGTATATGCTCAGTTTACATTTTAAACAACAGAGAAAGAAGGCGAAGCGAGAGACGTCGCTTACTCAAGCAGAAGCAGGTGAGAAAAAGTAACTCGTACTAACTGCAGTCGTATTTATAAGCAGGAAAATCTTTGTTTCAATCCTGAACAGCGAGTAGTTGAAAGTTTGAAGCAATGCGGATACTGCAGGGAAAATGCAGACGCCTTGAAATGTTGTACTTTAATTACAAACTAGTAATTTAAAGGTCTATTGTCAATTTGTTCCAACTAAGTTTAAACTTTTGTTTCATACTTTATATTTTAGATATACACATTTGTTGTTTTTTTGGAAATTAAAGCGCATGCAGTACGGATATATAAACAGTTTTAGTGCTTCAATAGTTTTCTTTTTTCTAATTTGCATCTGAAATATTCTTTGATATTAACTTGAAAAACAATCTTTCAAAATATCCATTTAGTTGCTGTTGTTAAGGATGATAATAATAATAATAATAATAATATATGTTTAAGAAATTGTACAATTGCCGTTTTACATCAGGAAAGAGAAAAAATTGAAACTAATCCCATATTTCAATTAGTTTTATAACTTACTATTAATAACAAAAGGGTGTGTAAGCTTAGATTAAACTGAGTAAACATCTTTCCTCTCCATTATGTTTTTTTTTCCTTCCATAATAGCTTCTTTCGAATTGTTTTTGATTACGTGAATCATTTAAATTTATTCCAAAATTACTATGTTCTTAAACTATTCTCTCAACTCTGTTTCGATTTATTATAAATCATAATGGCTTAAGAAGTATACATGTATATTTAGATTGTTTAGCGATAAAGGGCTCTATGTCTTAGAACGTCTCAAACTCTTTATTGCTTTCCTCTTACACAAAAACAAAGATTCATCGGACCCTGTCGAACAACAACTGATGTTAGTTTTGAGTGTTCTAGAGAAGTCTAAATTGTCTTCTACTTTACGTCGGCTGTAATCACAAATAATAAACTGCAAGTGTCTTGCCTCCAAGGGATTATTCTTACATCCGTCGTATCATTTAAAGTACTGAGAGTCATTTTCCAAAGTTGGTTTTGGGTTGACTGACTTAAGAATAAAAAAAGGAAAAGAATATTAAATTTTATGTAAGTCTCCGCAGTGTAAAAGCTTACAGAATAAATGGAAAAAAAACAAACAAACCATGTATAGGATAGCGATAATTGATAGACAAACTTGCACTTCGCATATCAAACATTTTCTGTATATTGATTGGTCGCTGGAAATCTTTGAGCTCCATGTGCAATTGCTTCACTAAAGTTTCAAAGAATTATAGTATTATGCAATATTACTTTCTTTAACTGTTTAAGACTAAGTGCTTTGCTATACTCTACAGCCAAAATACTATAATGGCTGAAATAATGAGTAAGCGTAATAATTTCCTTCTTCTTCCATTAGCCTAAGAAAGATCTTTGAGACTTTCAGACAAACACATCACCAATTTTTCGCACAAAAATCTCTTCTAAACCCCAAGAGTATTGAGAAAATGATTCACATTTGTCAATGGATAGAAAAAAGAGACTATACTGTCTCCTGAATAACTCCTGAAACAACAAAACTCCTGAAATAACAACTATTACGCTTTACATTGTATCCCTCACAGTGAGCGTAGACAAAAGGCTATACCAGCCCGTGATGGCCTGGCGGGTGTTAGATATTTGTATAAATTATGAGGTTTGGAGAAGATTAAATTTATCGGTTTAAGCGGCTCTGAATTTTTGCACAGAAAAAAAACTTAACAAGCTTAATAAAAAGAAAGATAACAGATTTTTTGGTAACTTAACATGGTTAATACGTGAAAGAAAAAAGAAGGATTCTTCAGGGGGCAAAGTACACTTCTGTACATTATTCTGGCTAAGCTAGTGAATGGCATTGTGTTTAAAATGGCATTTTTCATATAAATTTTCATATGTTGAAATGCCAGAGTTTAAATTCAGGCGGAGCCAGGCTTCAGTACTTCGCAGTTTTTGAGAGAAATCATAATTACAGCCGGAACCCCAAATAAGATGAGCTCCGGTATTTTTTCCTAACACGGATTCACAATATTACCAAGAAATTAATTTTTATCATTCATTAATTAACTTTACGTATTATTATTTTTATTTACTTCTTCATACTTGCTTGCTCATATATTATTGTTTTAGTAATTTTTATTTTAATTTTCGCTGTTTTTAATTGCTTTCCACATGATTCCGGCCCTCATAATTTTAGAAATTAGCACGGTGAGCGGAGAGAAAAGGGCTATATTGAAGGGAACAAATATAAAAAAACATGTCAGATCTTTGGATACAGATTTCTAAGCTAACATCACTTTACTCAGCAGAAAGAGAGGAAAGAAGTCAGTAATTAACAATTTCCCTCCAGCCAGCGCTGCCATCTACCGCAGAATAATCATGTTATTTACTATACTTTCAGAATTTGGAAAAGCGTTTAACTCTACCAAATGGATAAAACATTCAGAAATTTTGTTACGCTTCCGATCACTTGAAACTAAATAATATGCTAATTTAGGAATATTTTGACTGTTAATTTTCAAAAATCTGTTTAAAACTATTAAATTTTCAAAACGTACAAGAGCACTCAATGCTCTTTTGCTTTAGCCCTGAGAGGTTGTCACAAACGAAGAGCAACAATATCTGAGGTTCAGTCGTTAATACCAGGGAGCAGTAGTGGCTTTAAGGGGAAGGGCGAAGTATAGCGATCACCCAGGCTACTACACTGAATTAACAAATTGTTTTAGAATACCAAACAGCATCTTATGGGAAGCATTCTGTCACGATTTCGCTATTTGTGGTTTTTTATGAAAGAATGTTGAAAACGTTTTCGCCGAGGCCACAGATATAGTAAGGCTGGTTTTTCCAGAGAGCTAATACTTTCCTTACAAGATCTAGCAATTTTGATAATTTTTTTTTAACTGCTTGAATACGCGTACAATCAGATTTAGTACATTCTTCCTTCCGAATAATAACAATTAAAATAACATGACGGAATTTAATATAGGAATTTTAGGTCTACTTGAGTGATGGTGAGGGATGCTCAGGGCCATGCTTAGCGGGGGTACAGCGCGTAAAACTCTCTGGCGATTCCACGTCTAAATATTTTAAAGTCATTAAATTCATTGTAAGTACTTGTCATATGTAAGTAGTTTTTATACAATTTATCATATGCAAATACTTACTGAGTATGAAATAAAAATGTTATTAATCATTGATCACTTTTTTTAAAGTTTGGAGGCGGAAATCTTAGAATGTATGCTGGCAGCTAGCGGCCTAGAAACGGCCCTTGTGATGGTATTATGAGAAGATGATATTTGATAAGCCAAATCTGCTGTTTAAATGCATTACAGAATCTCTTAAATTGGTATTTATTTAATTTTCCCTTAATACTCATCTGACCACAAATGAAATCTAATCTACACTCTTACTTTTAGTTGCATGTAGCTTCGTCTTCTAATTTCATCATTAGGAAATAAAAATGATCATGAAATATTAACATATTACAAATAATCTCAACTGTAAAGGAAATCCAGCCAACAGTGTTCTATTTTTAGACACAGAAAATGCATATTTGGAAACAGAAAGATTTCTGAAACCAGCTAAAATGAAAGATTGTAAACTTCTTTATATCTTGTAAGGTCTACTTGTCTAACTTTTGTGTGAAATCTGTAGAGTAGTGACTGCACAGAAGAAGGTTTAAAATTAGCCTTTATTACATTCTTTAATTATTTACAATGCGTCAACTTGAAGCTAACACACTACGCCTCTGCTTGAGCCGTAACTGAAACAGTAAGAACTAACTCAAAATTTGAAGATATTCAGAAGTAGTAGAATTACGCTACAGAGCTCAGACTATTCTGTTTCCTAACAGAGCCTTGAAGATTTAGTGGCAGCAAGGTAATAGCTGTTACGCCACGTTTCACCAGCAATAAATGCTAAGTCGAAGCTCCCGCTACAAGAAGCACAGAGTTTTCCCAAACTCTCTTACTTTCCCTTCTAGAACTTGATACTTAAACCTATTCTCCCACTGGTAGAATTTGCATTATTCACACGCGCTACCAAATTTAAATAATCCGGCACTAACAATTAGGGGAATGAAGGACTATATAAAAGGAGCTCAAATTAAATTAGACTGCTTATTTGAAATAAATATAAATCCCTACAGTTGCCCATGCCAGAATTCAGCAGACTTGGATAAAGGTCCTTAAAGAACTGTTACAAACTCTTAAATTGTACATCTAACAGGCCCTGAGCCCCGTTTACACACAAATACTAAAGTTTAAATTATAACAGAAGCAAATATTTTTCTCTTTGTCTGAACTTTCTTCATCATCTTTAGCTGGTATTCAGTCATGTCCTTCCAGTCATTTGGAAGGAATACTTATGAGTACACGGCTCTGTCAAACAATAAATAACACTTTAAGTTTACAATACATTAATTTCTTTAATTGAATTTATTTCTTTAATTTAATTTTTTTTGGCGCGTTAACATAAATAGTCTTTCGACAAACAAAACCAAACTACTAGTTCTTCACATTAACATTATATTTCTACAGTACTCTTTACATTTGCGTGCGTGCAGGTTCCTAATGGATTGAATGCAAAAGTCGATAAAAATTTAATACATTTTTTTCTTTTCACAAAAAATAAAACAAAATGCTTCACATTAACATTACATTTCTTCACATTAACATTACATTTCTACAGTATTCTTTACATTTGCGTGCGTGCAGGTTCCTAATGGATTGAATGCAAAAGTCGATAAAAATTTAATAATTTTTTTCTTTTCACAAAAAATAAAACAAAATGCTGAAATATTTTCGCAGAGATATTCGTACAGTATCACAATATCTCAAACGTTAAACAGTACTCAATCCAAAAACAGACAAAGTTAATCCAGTCTCACAGCGAATTCGCTACAATCAATAACTGCGCTAAGTAAGCATACAGTTCGCTTAAAACAACAGCAACTCAGCTGAGGTGTTTTAATTCGGCTTTTATAAGCTTTTTAATTATTCACGAGAACATTCCGGTAAAACCTATTTTCTCGATTTTTTTGGATGGCAATTGCAATTACGAGATATTTTTTATTAAATATGTATTTTTACTTTTCCAACGTAGCTTTCTTTTCAAATTCGTCTGCGTTGCATGGGAAAATAAAACAATTTTAATAACAGTTCTAAATAAATAGCTTGTAAAGTTTTACTGTCCTGCTGTTATGCAGAATTTTCAGAGATAGTGATTGCACTGAGGAAGGGTAACACTGAGGATTGCACTGAGGTTTATTAAACTCTTACTTATTTACAATGCGTCAACTTGACGCTAACATACTACGCCTCAACTTGAGCGATAACTGAAACAGTGTAATCAAACTTAAAATAAGAGATATTCACAAATAGTAGAATTATTCTACAGGACTCATATAATCCTGTAGCCTACAGCGTGTAGATGAGTCTAGTGGCAGCAAGATAATAGCGATTAAGCCACGTCGAACCAGCAGTAACTGCTAAACAGAAGTTTGCGTATAAGCACGCACGGCAATTTCCCGGGCTCTCTCTTTCTCTACTGGTACGTCGATATTTAACTTATTCTTCCACTGGTAGAATTTGCATTTCTTACGCGCGCTACCAAATTTAAATATTCTGGCAAGACAATTAGGGGAATGAAGGTTTATAGGAAAGTAACTTCAGATTAACTGGTTATTTAAAATAAATATAAATCCTTACATTTGTCCATGCCAGAATTTAACAGAGTTGGATAAAGGTCCTTAAAGACCTGTTTCAAACTAATAAATTCTACAACTTACAAGATCTCACCCCCGTTTACATTCAAAATACTAAACTTTAAATGATTACACACGAAAATTTTGTTATGATCATAGTTCTGCTGGGCGTCCTTTGTCATCATTCAGTATGGGTTCAGTCAACTCGTTCCAGTCATCTGGAAGGAACACTTATGAATGCATGATTCTAAATAACATGTAAATTTCACAATACAATCTTTTATTAATTTCTAGCCTTTATTTAGCGTAGCTTTCTCAGCTTTTCCGAACATTACTGTTTTTTACGCCACAATCATTCAATTCACATTCATGCTTAAATTTTAAACTTTAATCCCTTTATGGCTCTCCAGAAGGTGTGGTGTGAAAACGCAAGTGTTCTATCTTATAGTGGACAAAATCTCCACCTAAACGCACATCGACTGTTAGCACACAACAACCTTCTTAGACACACCCTAAATTCATTTCTAAGTTCTCCATGATTTAATAAGCATGAAAATTAACTAGAGTGTCGGCGGTGTGCCCTACAAAACACATGCATACGAAAATATTTTCTGCATTCATCTTAAACGCATACAAGCTTTCGCCCAAAATCTCATGATTTGATTTAACTAAAATTTCTTTTTCGCGAACTCAATTGACTACATTAAACTTTGAATGTATTCACTTTTGTTGAAGCTTTGCACTAAATACATATTATATCTGCTCTTTTGAGCTTTCAAATTTCATTAAAAGTACCATTTAACACAACAGATATTTCAACCTTTCACACACTATTACGAACGAACTACGAAACGAATACGAAATTCCAAAGGCGAAGACAACAATTGACAATTCTGATACGAATGCTACCTTTGTTTCGACGAGTTTACACATCGGTGGTTAATTGATCCTGTTTGGTACATAAAATTGAAGACGACATTTGTGGTTTATATTTTAATAAAAAACACCAACAAGATACACTGTAACAGCAGCATGGCAACGGCGAACGAACAGTTACATAATGTAAACATAATATTCGTTTGGCGTAACAGCGCCCTCTATACTATAAAAGTTGCAACACACCCCACCTGTACTCTGTTAAGAGTACACTAAATTTACATATCAATAATAAATGTTCATATAATCACAAATCAATACTGAAAATTATATTACAAATTAATACTATATGACACAAACACATAATATACATAACTGTTAAACTTCAAAAGGATAGATCAGTTGGACGGGTCTTCGGTAAAGTCCTTGGGAAGTACGAATCAAACATGAACGCACATACCCATCTCTACCTTTATAAACTTCTTCTATAATTCCAAGGGGCCATAATAATTTTGATTTCGTCGACCCCTCCAGCAATACAACCTCACCCTTTTTAAGATTCCTTTCAGGAGATGGATTTAGAAAAGTGTGCGCAGAACGTAATTCAAGGAGATAATTCTCCTTCCATTTTTTCCAAATTTGTTTCAAAAGGTTAGTTTGATACAATTTTCTCCTAGTCAAAGTCTGCCTGTTAATTGGTTCATTCCTGAAAAGGTCGGCGAAATGTACAGGATAAGAAACATTTTCTTGCCCTGGAAACAAGAAATGGGCAGGTGTGAGAGCTTGTGGCTCTTTTATTTCATTGTGGACATAAGTAAGAGGTCTGTGATTTAGAATTAATTCAATTTCTGACAGAATAGTCATCATTTCTTCAAAGTTAAGAAGAGCCTTTCCGAGAACCTTTCTTAAAGGTTCTTTGATGCTTTTCATAAGCCTTTCATAAAATCCACCCCACCAAGGCGCGTGAGGCGCAATATATTGCCAAGTTATGCCGTTTATTGAAATGAAATCTTTTAATTTTGAATCGATTATAATTTTTGCAAATTCTTTCAGAATTTCATTAGTGGCTCTGAAGCTCTTAGCATTGTCGGAAATGATAACTTTACAATTTCCTCTCCTAGCTAAAAATCTCCTTAATGACAAAATAAAATTTTTTGTTGACATATTTGTGATTAATTCAATGTGCACAGCTCTAGTTACACTGCATGTAAATAATGTTATGTAAGCCTTTTGAGGCGTATCATTTCCAGATTTTATTAAAACTGGGCCGGTGAAATCTATTCCTGTTACAGTAAAAGGAGGGTTTTCAGTAATTCTATTTTTTGGTAGTTGACTAGTTATTTGTTTAGCTGGTTTCAACTTATATTTTCGACAAATTAAGCAGTTACCTAACACTCTTTTTACAATCTGTCTACCTCGTGGAATCCAAAATCTAGACCTAATTTTGGCGAGCGTAAATGTCACTCCACCATGAAAAATTTTATTATGCTCTCGAATAATAATTAATTCTGTAAATCTAGATTGCTTAGGAAGAAGCACAGGGTGAGCCTCATCCTTTGTAAATTCTCCTTCTTCTAATCTTCCTTTTATGCGCAATACACCACAACTGTCGAGAAATGGGGCTAAATTCGAAAGTGGAGATTCTTTAGGAATCGACTTACCGTTTTTAATGTTCTGTAATTCTAGGTTAAACTCAATGTTTTGCTCATGTTTTATCCAGTCTAGTTCTGCATTTTGAAGTTCTTCAGCTGTAAGGGGACCTGCAACTGTTTGTCGTTTTTGAAGTTTATTAACAAATCGTTTAACAAGTGCAGTTACTCTTAGTACTTTTAACAAACAACTATACTTCCTTAAATCTAAAATAAATTCAGAATTTTCTACCAAACATTTATTTTGCACTGTTTTTTCAAATTCCGTTTTTAGCTCTAAGTCTACGTCTGTAGATTTTAAGTTCTCCCTTTCAGTTGGCCAGTATTCAGATGACTGACTGAGCCACGGTGGACCGTGCCACCAAAGCTGGTTCGAAGCTAAATTTGCTGCAGAAATTCCTCTGGACAGGATATCTGCAGGATTATCTTTTCCAGGGCAATGAGCCCAATTGTTGATATCTGATAAAGATTGAATTTCTTCTATTCTATTTTTTACGAAAGTTTTGTATTTACTAGATTGTCCCTTAATCCAATATAACGTAATCATCGAGTCGGTCCAAAAATAACTAGATGTATTAAATTTTAAACATCTACTTACTTGACGGGCTAATCTTGCGGATAACAAAGCTCCCATTAATTCTAGTCTTGGTAATGTAAGACCTTTCAGAGGAGCTACACGACTTTTAGAACAAATAAAACTAATACTTATCCTTCCATCTTCAGCTATAGCTCTTAAATACAGCACTGTTCCATAGGCTAAAAGAGAAGAATCTGAAAAAGAATGAATTTCAAATGAAATAAATTTACAGTTCAAATTTGACAAATAACATCTAGGAATCATGACATCTTCTAAGTGTTCGACTTCACTGCACCACAACTGCCACTTGTGATCCAGTGACGATGGAAGTTTGTCGTCCCAGTCCATATCATGAGTCCATAGTTCTTGTAGAATGCACTTCAACTTTATGGTGAAAGGCCCTAAAAATCCGATAGGATCATAAATATGACCCACTACTCGAAGAATAAACCTTTTCGAAGCAGTTCCGCTCTTGATAAACTTTGATAGTTCATCACGTTGAAAGATATGCTGTCCACATCTGGGTCCCAAACTAGACCCAACACCTTGGATGGTGAGTTAAGTCCCGTAGCTGAGCTCTTCTCCTCATCGATGTCGACCTCAGCATCCTTCCACAGCTCACGAAGTTTCAGGGAATTGGTTTTCCATTTTCGTAATATCATGCTACCTCTTTTGAGAATTTCCACACTTTCAGTCGTAATCTTCAAAGCCGCTTGCAAGTCTTCTTCACCTCCAACCAAATCATCGACATAAAAACATTCTGACAATAATTTGCAAGTATCGGGAAATTCCTGTTTACATTTATCAAAATGATATTTCAGAGTTGCAGCTAATAAATATGGACTTGGTTTCAGTCCAAATAAAACTCTACTAAAGTTCATTTCTTGATATGCATTAGAACCGATATCATCAGTCCAAAAGAACCTAGTAAATTTTCTGTCATTAGGATCGATCAAAATTTGTAGATATGCTTGCTTTATATCGGCTGTGAAGGCGATTGTATTTTGCCGAAATTTTAAGATCATTTCAAATAGATTTGGATATAAATTTAGTCCTTTGAATAAACAGTCATTAATCGAAAGTTGTCCTCCTTCATGAGAAGAACCATCAAACACGATTCTAAGTCGACTAGTAGATTTGTCCTCGCGAATGACCGCATGGTGGGGTAAGTAGAATGACTGCTCAAAACATGACAATTCAATATCTGACGATGAGTTCTCAATGATACCTTCCTTACGATAATCATCAATTACCTTTTTATAATCCTCAAAAAAAGCTATATCATTTCTAAATCTCCTAACCAGACCTTCGAAACGTTTCCGAGCCACTTCCCTATTATTCGCCAATTTCTCCTGCATACCTGGTTTCCACGGCAACTTTACACAATATCTTCCATCTACGAACCCAACAGAGTTATTAAATTCCTCAAGTATTTCTTGTTCCACTAAAGTCAAACACTCCGTTTCTTTGTTTGTAATACCTAAACTTTCTAGTTCCCAGAAACGCCTGAGTTCGGCTGATACAGTGCTTTGATCACCCAACACTACGTTTACAACAGCAGTCTTACTCAGATCATCACAATTTCCTTGCAAGGACCATCCAAGTTCAGTGTTTACAACTACCAATGACGTATTTAATCTTTCAAAACCCTTTGTCAAATTCCAATAAAAATCTGAACCTATTAACAAGGAAATTTCATTATCATCGAACGCTTGATTATATCCCCACGTTAAAGTGAATCCCTTAGCTTCCATTTCAGCCCTCGTACTCTCATTCGGCAAATTAATCGTAGCCCTCGAAATTTCATCTGTTTCCAAAGCCTGTATTACAACTTCATTTCCGTCCAAGATATTTCGCAATCTCACTTCCACTCTGCGACAAGTTTGCAACCAAGGATCCTTTGCTCCAAACGAATAAATCTTTAATGTTTCTGACCCTAGACATTTTAATCCCAACTTCATAGATACATTTCTTTTAATAAAACTCTTTTCACTCCCATTATCAAACATTGCAATAATTATACCTGATGATTTACGACCAATAATTTCTGTCCTCACACACTGCAATAAAGTCACATTCCTATCATTTACAACTGAATTCGAAATAGTAGGCTGAATTTCCACTTCCTTTGGTTTTTCATCTTCCGGATTCGAATTAGATTTACATTTGCTAGAGTTTTCAAATTTAAAACAAATAGCTTTGGCATGTCTGCCAGAGCAGAAAGAACACTGTTTAGCATTACATTTTTTCACAAAACAATTTGTGTTACAACACAACAAACATCTCTTTTCCTTAATTAATTTATCCCTTTTTTGTTGCACCGTCATATTTTCACATTCAGTCTTACAGTGACCTTGACCGCAAAATAAACATACTTGTGAAGTTTTCGCCATGAATTCTGTTACTGACGCGTGTTGATTGCTATGACTCCGAGGGAAATTCCGTTTCTGGTTTCGAAAATTATTTTGTTTGTGTAGGTTAGAATTAAAATTATTATATGAAGATACATTACTGGAATTAATACGGAACGCTTTTTCTCTTGCACTTATGGCATTATGTAAAAACTTCATCAATTCCCGTAAATCATGACAATTATTTATATTTTGCTTCGAAAATTCAAGAGCCAATTCTCCTGGCAGATTTTTTAATATTATGTTAGTCAGTATTGTTGTGTATGTTTCCGATTTGACATTCAATTCCTCTAAACATCTAATTTGAGTTTGGGCTTCAAAATAAAGGTTCCGAAGAGCCTGAATGTTAGAAGCATTTTTTACGGGAGTTAGATTTAATAAATTTGACAAGTGAGCATTTATTAAAATGTCTCTTTGTCCAAATGTTTCGGAAATTAATTTAACAGCCTGTTTATAATTTTCTGGAGTAATTGAGAAGCCTTTAATGCTAGCAAGGGCTCTACCACCTAACAACGACTTTAAGTAGCAAAATTTGTCAACATCAGTTAAATTAGAATTATTGTGCACAGAATTCTCAAACTGATTTCAAAATTCTAAATATTCTGAAGGTTCACCATAGAATCGAGAAAGCGAAAGTTTAGGTAGTTTAGTTCTGTTTTCAAAATGCACAGTTTTATTTTCTGGGTTTAATGTTTGTTCACATGGCTGATATGGAACTTTTCTGATTGATTCAATTTTATTTTGCAATCTTACTTTAACTGGTATTATTTTTTCGTTATAATCATCTACCGAACTAATTTCATCCTTAATTTCGCTTTCTTCCTTCAACAATTCATCAATGTCACTATTTAGTATGTTAACAATTTCGATTTTACTATTCAACTGTTCTAAATATGAATCACATACATCTATGTCGATATCCGATTCATTCAAATATTTGTTTATTTTTTCTACTAACTTTAGAGTTTGTTCTCGATGTGTGTCACGCTTAGTTCGCAGCTTTAACAATTTAGCCATTTTCACAATTTCTAGCAACAAATTTTACCCTTCGAATACTTTAACAATAAATAAATTCTAATTATAGAATTCTAAGAAAACAAATTGTAATTTTCAACAACAAATCACACTTTCAGCATTAACACCAAATTCTAAAAAAATACAGCAGATTCTTACTTGCAAATACAGTCGAACTTTCTAAACATAAATGCAAGCATTCAGTATATACGAAAACGAAAGTTTCAAATTTTTAACCAAAACAAGATCAACGACATCAAATAACTTTACTACTTCAAAACTTCAACAATTACGAAATATTCTATTCAAACAAATTTTCAACAAAACTATTTACTCACCCCACCAAGCGACGTTCCCGGACGATGTACACCACATATTACGAACGAATTACGAACCGAATACGAAATTCCAAAGGCGAAGACAACAATTGACAATTCTGATACGAATGCTACCTTTGTTTCGACGAGTTTACACATCGGTGGTTAATTGATCCTGTTTGGTACATAAAATTGAAGATGACATTTGTGGTTTATATTTTAATAAAAAACACCAACAAGATACACTGTAACAGCAGCATCGCAACGGCGAACGAACAGTTACATAATGTAAACACAATATTCGTTTGGCGTAACAGCGCCCTCTATACTAAAAAAGTTGCAACACACACAAATACTTTTTCAGACAATAGAGAATAACATGAAAATTTTACTTGAATGGATCCTTTTCTTCGCCAAAAGTGCGAACCTAAAATAAATTTTCATTAACAAGTACTAATACGAAGCTGCTTGTATCAAGCCAGATCTTTTGGCGAGTGAACATAAATAGTCTTTCGACAATGAAAACCGCACTACTAGTTCATTACATAACATAACAATTCTATAATATACTATACTTTGTGCTTTCGCCATATAAATCTGAAATAACTTTAGTCTTCAATCGAGGCAATCACTTTTATTATGTAACTTCGTATTAAACGTTTTCATGCAATTTTACATAACAAAAAAGATTTATAGAAAAATTCATTTATCTGTTTTTTTAAGCTTTGTATTCGGACATATGTTTCTTGTAGAAATCTGTCCATGCCATCTGGTTCATCCATGAGACTTTCCGTCTCTGCTTCCTGTCCCCTGGTGGGAATTGATTTTTTCCCTTTTTCACTTCTGATGAGTGGTCCCTTCGGATGTACTGGCGGTAGATCTTGTCTTTTCCTTTTACTGTTCGGCAGAATGTTTGTACATCGGTAGTCGACGACGCTTGTCTGTAAACGCTTGGTTGGTTCGATTTTTCATCTCTGCCTTCCACTTCGGCAGGCCTCTTCTTCATTTCTCGACGGGTGGTCTTGTTGGTGGTACCCTTTCAGTCCGCCACCTCCTTGAAGCATCTTGGAGCTGTCTGCTGCGAGATCTTGTGATGACACGGCGATGCTTGTTCCTAGCCGGGACGTTCCTTTCACCCTTGAATTTTTTTTATAGTCGGTCTGGAAGACGCGGAGGAGAAGGTCGCATTACAGGCGCTCTGCTTTTAAGGCTAATAACCGTGGAAATTTCCATTGGATATACACAAAAGTAGTTGCAGTGTGTAGCTGATGTCATCAGGAGTACTTTGCTATAAAATATTTGTGTGTGTGGTAATTAGAGGACTAATTATAATTTTTCAAAGATCTCAACGACGCCTTATGTATTTGTGCGCCATTTTCAACGTCGACACCAAATTCTCAGCCCTCTAAGGAAGTCCTTCCGATTCATAGCGGCCTGAATTTTACATCATCTGGAAGGGGAATTTCTAAGCTTCAATTTGAAATAAGTTTCAAGATGATTGGTGTACTGGATAGTTAAGTACGAGCTAATTACTTTCGAAACTTAGCGAATATTCGCTCACGCAAGGCATTTTCGACCGTTGGAGCTTCCGTTAGCCACCCCCAAGGGCAATGAAATCATCAAGGCCATTCGTAACTGCGAAATTCTTAACTAGTGGGTATTTTTATGGAACCCACTAATTAAGCTCCTAATTACATCTTTTTAGGACCAACGAAATCCATCTTAAATCACTTGACGAGGCGGAAGGTTTAAAATTTGGAGTCAATCCGATAATTAGAACAAAAGATACAATTTTTTTACGACATTTAATTGGAATTAGAAAAATTCAAATATCGTGTTTGCGCGGTGATACAGTTCAAGTGTGTGCACATGTGCTATTGACTTTTACAACACTAGATTACCTGGAAGTTAAAAGAACAGATGAAGCACAGAGAAAACTAATGACCAAGAAGACGCTTTTCGAGTATGTCGCTTTCTAGTTGCTCTGCATCTCAGCTTAATAACCGCGTCCTTTGTTTTCAACGTCAGAATTGACATTAACGGATAGCGCTAATCCCAAGGATTAAGGGCATACCAGTTTTCTCGTGCCGCGACAATTAGTTTGTAGGGATTTATACTTATTTTAAATAACCAGTTAATTTTAAGTTACTTTCCTATAAGCCTTCATACCCCTAATTGTCAGTGCTAGAATATTTAAATTTAGTAGTGCGCGCAAGAAATGCAAATTCTACTAGTGGAAGATCGTTACTAGTTAAATATTGACGTTCCAGTAGAGAAAGAGAGAGTCCGGGAAATTGCCGTGCGTGCTCATACGCAAACTTCTGTTTAGCAGTTACTGCTGGTTTGAGGTGGCTTAATCGCTATTATCTTGCTGCCATTATACTCATTTAACCGCTGTAGGCTACAGGATTATATGAGCCCTGTAGGGTAATTCTACTATTTGTGAATATCTCTTATTTTAAGTTTGATTATACTGTTTCAGTTACTGCCCAAGTTGAGGCGTAGTATGTTAGCGTCAAGTTGACGCATTGTAAATAAGTTAAAGAGTTAAATAAAGGGCAGTTTTAACCCTTCCTCAGTGCAATCACTATCTCTCAAGGTTCTACATAACAGCAGGACAGTAAAACGTTGCAAGTTCACTGGTTATTAATTTTTTAATAATTTCGTTAATTAACGGTCGCAACTTGGTTCGGAACATCGTTTTGATATCTTAATCACTTTCTGGAAAGGCCTTCGCCTACAGGAGCAGCTAATGAATTGTACCTACAGATGCAGTCTTATCAGTAGATTATTTTAAGCCTATTTTCATTAGCCATCGCTAAATAATTTTGGAATTATAATTAATTAAGTGGATTATTAGAAGGTGTTCTTCAGTTAGAATGATCGTTGGCATTTGAACGTCGTTAGGCAACTTAAAATTAATTAATCTCAAAGGCACCTTTAATTAACTTGGTTTTACTCAACACCAGCTTTTAATTTTTCAAAAGTTAATTTTCAATTTTTGTTGAGTATCGCGATAGTTACAAATATCCTATTAACTTTTCGGGTGTTTTCAATTATAGCTTTTCCTAACGCATTTATTACAAGTGCTTTTAATTAATTAGCAGCAATTATCAATCATAGTTAAATCTGTCAGAATTGATCTTTGTATTAATTGTATATCCAATTAAGAAGTTCTTGCACATGTTATTCGTATATGTAAAAACCTATGCCTGTGTTCCTTTAATGTCAGGCTGATTTAATTTTTAATTACGTTAATTGCCAATCTATTTATCTTATACCTGTATACTTGTCCTATTAACTGTTTCTAGGGTCTCTGGACGTTTGTGGCTGGAGGGGGGAGGTCTATAACGTTCTTAAGGCAGCAATGCCAGGTGGAATGACCTCCTTTCCCATTTGCGTACTTGTATACATCATGTCAATAGCAAATTGAAATCATATTCCAACAAGGATAAGTTATATAGTGTATATTATTATTCTATTTTGTTTAAATGCAGTATTACTTGCTTTATTATTCTCTTATTTAACATAATTATTACAGTATTATTATAAGTGCTTAACAAATAACATAGCGAAATAAGTGCCTCAAGTGTAAAAATTCGTAATAGTATTATAGATCGCTAATAGTTTGACTTAAGCAAAGTGTTTCACAACAATAATATAGTGAGTTCAATATAATGATACTGTGACATTATAGTGAGTTAAGTACCACAATAGTGTGTTAATTATTATTAATGGTGTGATAATCACTAACAGTGCGTTTTCGCTAGTATATTAATACAAAAATACAGTGAGTTAATATAGTTATGTAGTGACAATACAGTGAGATAAGTGCTTCTATAGTGTGGTAACTTACAATAAATAGTATGATAGATTACTAACAGTGTGATTTCAATATAGTGATCCACAACAATAATAGTTTAATCTCAACATAGTGTCTCACATACAGTGTGTTTATACCACGCATAACGCGATAATAAGTGAGCTTATGATACTAGTGACTGATAGTGCATACAGCGCTCAGTGAAACCATATCTCAAAAAAAGGAACTTAGTGAATTATAACCATAATTACTACATCGGTGACCAACCATTCCATCACTTTATGCAGTATGCCTGACGGGAACACTTGCGTGCAAGATAACAGTGTAGATCTAAGCATCCTCGCCCATTGTCAACGTACCAATACGAGGACAAGATCTCCATTCTGCACAAGGAAGGCACTGTTATAGTGACTACATTCAGAGGTGGTAGACACCTACTTCCACTGGACTTAGGAGATCGGCTTCTCAGCATATTAGACACGTTCCACATTCTAGCGTTACAAGGACTTACATACCAAGCCCCGCCACCACCATTGCACGCAGAGACTAACACACAAATAAGCCAAGGGGTGGATGCTGAGACTAACAGTCTCAGTCGAAGTTCAGAAGGAGTCACGTGCACGGATACGCAGACCTCGCTACATAAGAAATCCTTCGCGGACGCCCTTCGACAGCCCAAACAGCCAAGTCTTTTAATTTTACCAACGGGCAACCAAAAACAGGCAGATCTGCGGAAAGAATTACAGGATAAAGTTCCGCTTAGGAATTTAGAGGTCTCAGTGAACAGAATTTCACACACCACAAAAGGAGGTCTAGAAGTCTTCTGCAAATCAAAAGATGATATCTGTAGACTCGTGCAGCATATCCGACAGGCTGAAGTCCAAGCGGAAGTTAAGCAAAGACAGAGACGAAAACCTCGCTGCATCATTCGTAATATCTCCAAAAGAATAGAACCAGGTGACATCATTGCCGAACTTGCAGCAGCCACCAATGCCCCGCACATACATTCAAG
>KK113486.1:87748-110228 GCA_000611955.2 Stegodyphus mimosarum
TTCCGCCTCAAGCGAAGACCGAACCAGGTCAATTGGGTGGTTGAATGTGAACCAGATAGCTTTGCTGCAGCAGCAATTCATACCCGAAGAATCTTTACAGGCTGGAACGCCCATCCCATCGCAGAATACCTGGGACTCAAGAGATGCTTCCGTTGCCAACAGTTGGGACACACACAAGATACCTGTAAAAGCAGTAACATCTACTGTGCCTACTGTGCAGGTAATCACAGCGTACGATAATGCCGGGCTCAACGACCAACATGCATCAACTGTAGCGACGCCAACCATCGATTCGGCACAAAACACAATTTCGCTCCCCCAGCCTACCTCTCATTGTGCCCAGAATACCAGCGTCTGGCCCAGATAATACGTAACAACAGGGATTACTACTCATCAAATCTGGTCCCAACGCCTGAGATGAAATACGCGATTAATCTCATGCACAGAGATACAGGAGATATCATCCACTGTTTACAAATCGCTATTATCTTGCTTAATTAAGCGCTATTATCTTGCTGCTACCAGACTCATTTACGCGCTGTAGGCTACAGGATTATATGAACCCTGCAGGGTAAGCATTCTACTATTTGCGAATATCTCTTATTTTAAGTTTGATTATACTGTTTCAGTTATCGCCCAAGTTGGAAGAGTAGTATGTTAGCGTCAAGTTGATAGTTATAAGTTAAAGAGTAAATAAGTTAAAGAGTTTAATAAAGGGCAGTTTTAACCCTTCCTCAGTGCAATCACTATCTCTGAAGTTTCTACACAACAGCAGGACAGTAGAACGTTACATCTGGCGCTCGAACTTCTAACTCGAATCCAATGGCCAGTAATCACGACAGACAGTCATCCTTGCAAGGTACAAAAGTCGCAGACTCGATGGTTACAAGCCCATTGAATGGATTTGGCTTTTTAATACACACAATGCGAGCAGCTATCAAGCCAGCAAGAGTATTTGACGGTAAAATATCCGTCACTTCATTCCTTGAATCGCTGGAGACACATTTTCAATTGTATCCGGTACCCGAAAGGCAAAAAGTAGCCATCGCCTCCAGTGCCCTCCGAGGACAGGCGGAATCTTGGTGCAAAGGGATCGCAAAATTCTTACTCGGGGAAGTCGGAAGCCTCACCTACAATTTTGAAAATTTCAAAGCGGCACACCTGAAGGCCTTCCCAATCGCGAAGGATCGTGCGAAGCTGGAAGCCGAGTTGTAAAGCTTTTATTAACGGAAAGCTGAACACCTTACCGAATTTATCCTGCGTAAAGTCAAATTAGTGAATATGCTATATGGAAGGAAGCCCGATAATGAAGTAATTGAAATTATATTTCTAAGATTATTACCCGCAGTACAAGATTTCGTGGAACTGAGAAACCCAAGAAAGCTGGAAGAATTATTCGAATTAGCAGTAAAGTTTCAGAACCGGCGGATAGCAGAAAATTCGAGATTTCCTACCCAGGGTTATTATCAGCAGTTTTCCCGACAGCCGGCCGCAGAAACAAACAAATACACTCACGTTTGTGAAAATTGCAACACCATGAAGGACTTACGCGAGTGAGCTGAAATTTTCAGGAAATGCAAAGTAGCGCATGATATGCAAATGATTAGAATTGCAAATCCGTAGCGCATGCGTATGCTGAGCAGCGCCCTCTGAACGGCTGATGGATCCGAATAAATAGACGGCTGTAGCGAGGCGTGTATGGTTATCGGTGGTTATCTGCTAGTGGTAAACGTTAACTCAATCTGTACTTATGCCTCGTCGACGAAAGAGAGCGAGATTTGAACAACTTACAGAGTTTGAACGAGGGAGAATCATCGGCCTTCGTGAAGCTGGATTGTCGTATCGTGCAGTAGCCTCTCGTGTGCAGCGTAACAGCAGCACAGTGATGCGCGTTTGGAAGATGGCTACTATCGAAATTTCAGAAGAATAAGATTGTTTAAAAACTGTAGCACAGAAATTTCGTCGCACAAGGGAAAGTTTGTGAATGTGTCGGAAAGCTATCACTGAACGTTCAGGTAAAAAACAAATCTTTAAAAGTATTAGTTTTCTTCTCAAAAACTTGCTAAACCATGTCATTTTAGGTACAGAGTTCCTCAGGTCGGCGAACGACACAATAAAGTTTGCAGAAAATTCTATTTTCTTGGATATGGTGCCAAAGCTGGAGGAAGAAGTAAAGGTCTCAAATATTGATTTTCTACATCTAAAACAAGATGAAAAAAATCAAGCAAGGAAAATACAGTGGCCGACGCCTTGTCAAGAGTTAAACTGGATGAATATGGGAACCAAATAAAATGTGCTATGTTAACTTCTAAAATTTTAGATTCCCGTGAAACAATTATAGCTGAATTGCTGAAGGATCCAGATTTCGGGGATATCTATGCTTATTTAAAGGATCCAGATAATTTTGAACATGTAGATCTTGCTGCAATTAGAAATAAGGCCCGAAATTACGAGATTATAGATAATCTGTTGTTCTGTACTAAATCAACAAATGAAAACCACGAACTCAAACCAGCCATCCCCGCCACACTACGGTTGAGTATTTTGCAGGAACTTCACGATAACACCACAGCGGCTCATTTAGGTATAAGGAAAACGGTGTGTAGAGTACGCGAGGCGGTGTATTTTCCGCAACTACAGAAGATAGTAACAGCGTATGTCAGGTCCTGTAAGTTATGTCAGTTAATTATAGCCCGGCCGGGTATCTAAAGAGTATTCGCGCGACTTTTCCTAACGAGATCCTCGGAATAGACCTTCTTGGCCCTTTTCCCCAAAGCGAGTTAAATAAAAACCGATATCTTTTGGTAATTGCAGACCATTTTTCTAAGTGGGTAGAAATAATTCCTTTAAAGCGAGCGTCAGCTAAAATAGTTGCAGATGCGTTCTTACATATTAATACCAGCGTATGTGTAAGTATCATGTATCTGCTTCAGTCTTGTGCATTTGTAAGTGCTGTACTGCAAGTACCGCAGGGGTGTATTGCAAGAATTTCTATAGTAACATATTCTATATATTATCATATTATAAGCGTCTGTAAGTAAATCGCATGTATGTAATGCACTAGCATTTGCCACAGTAACATGTGTTATTCACATAATTAGATATCAAGGGCAGATCTCCCAAATCAGTTTGTGCTGTTTATTTGTGTTATCGTTTTAGTGTTAAGTATTAATGTTTGCGTAACTGTTAGTGGTGTTGTTAGTGTATATCCATCTGCTCTTTCTTAACGTCTCCTCTCTCTTCTACTCTTCCTCACTTTCATTACTCTCAAACTTTTCTCCTCTTTTCTCTTCCCTTTCTCAACCCCTCCTTTTCCTTCTCTCTCTGTGTTTCTCTCCTATGTTTGCTTATATTTATATGTATTTATGCACAATCACAGCATTATGTAATTCTATCACCTATGTAAAGCTGAAACCTCCCCTGTACAACATTGTAACTCTCCATGTTTAGATCATAAGAAACTCCCGGCGCAGCCCCCGGGTCTTTAGGGAGTTGTTGCTTCTAAAACTCTTCGAACTTCTTTTTTTTTTTTTTTTTTTTTTTTTTTCTATTTCCGACCTCTTTTCGTTTCCATTGTTAATACTCTATTCCCTATATTGATGGTAAATGCATTGTGTTTATCGTTAGCCCTTCGCTACTCGGACTAGGTGATTCCTGCAAAACATCGTTAGCTGTGGCATATCAGCGAGCTGATAATAGCGCTTGATCTGGTCTATATTGGCCTTCAAGCTTTCATCGTCTTTTTCACTATTTCCGACCTCTTTTCGTTTCCATTGTTAATACTCTATTCCCTATATTGATGGTAAATGCATTGTGTTTATCGTTAGCCCTTCGCTACTCGGACTAGGTGATTCCTGCAAAACATCGTTAGCTGTGGCATATCAGCGAGCTGATAATAGCGCTTGATCTGGTCTATATTGGCCTTCAAGCTTTCATCATTTTGAGCTTTCAAATATAGTATAATTTCTCTTATTTTCTTAATAAAAAATTAGCCTTAATTTTGCATGGATAACCAGTCCTATTATTATTATTTGTTACCTTGGAATAAAACAAAAGATCGTCAATAATTTCATAATTTGCAACTCTGTTTCTAATACCTGTCACATGGTGTTCAAAGTCGTCGGAACGTTTCAAATATACTTCAATATTTTTAAACTTCGGATCTGTTTTTAATTCCGTAATAACTGTTTCTCAAGAACCTGTAATTTTTGCAGTTTAATACTGCGCATTTCACCCCAGACCCGTCGTCGTCTAATTGAATTCTTGACAGAAAATCCATTACAGCATTTTCTTTCCCGGGAGTACGTTCAATCATTAAATTTTATTCTCGCAACTTAACCGCCTATCGTATGAGTATTAGCCGCAAATGTGCTCCAGAATACAAACAAACCAGGGCCGCACCGTCTATGCATGCATTCATGGGTCCTTCCTCAAATAAACTTGAAATTTTGAACCGCCAGCCTTTGAGGTGGTTTCAGCGTCTTGGTAGAATATCCAACTGTCTGGCCGTCATGCGTGAGCTCGTCTGCTACCTCAAAATCCCGTGCATTTGCTCAGATTTCTAATTTATCATACGATTCAGGGAATTTTAATACTTGAGTTTGAAATAATGCGGATTCAGTCTTTCAAAAGGCGGTTTTGCTTCGGCCGAGCAAGTAAACCTGGCTTTTTTTTCCTTTTAAGCATAAAGTGGTTCTGTTATATCAGCAAAATCTTTGATAAAAATCCTGTAATAGAAGCACAAGCCCAAAACTGGGGCCAACGTTTCTGCTATATTAGGTTGTCGACAATTTTTTATGGCTACAGTTTTAGAATCTTCTATCTCGATTCCCTTTTGAGATATCTTATAGCCCAAATAACGAAGCTATTTGACCGCAAATTTACTATTGGTAACAAGTATTTTGTTCATCTGTGGTCTCACTTTCACTATCGTCTAAGTAAATAACTGTAGAATTTCCTAGGACGGATTTCAGAATAATAACCATAGTCCTTTAAACGTGGATGGTGTTCCGCGTAAGCCAAACATCATTCTAAGGAAGGTATAAACTCCCAATCGGGTAATAAATACGGTTTTCGGCACGTCTTCTGGTTTCACACATATCTAAAAAATTACATATACGTTTCACTCCGCAGTGGAGGTAAGACGTGTTGGCGTGAGCTCCTGCCATTTTGTTCATACTGCAGAAATTTTGTAATTAAGAGATATTAGGTTGATTATAAGCAGGAGAAATGAAAAATGAGCAATGCCTTCGCCGGGACTCGAACCACGAATCTCTCGAACGCGCAGAGCGTGCTGACCACTACACCACGAAGGCATGCCAAGAAGGCTGGAGAAACACCTTACAATATTATCAGTTTTTATAACCTCGAAAAGAACTCTCTAAGAGGAATATGGCGATAGCTATATGATGCACAATATTTAGAAGCAAAGTATTTAAAGAATTGGTCTACTCTACTTCTGAATTCCATTGTTCATACGCTACGGGATGTGAATCAGTGAAGCTCCAACTTTTGTAAGTTTAGAAATAGCCGTCGCATTTGTGCTACTCATCTTACAACGCCAACCTAACTACCACTGGATTTCCCGCATTCTGTTCTCTCGCAAAAGTGTATTTCTGTATTCTTGAGCGAATTGTGTACTTCCTGTCGGCTTGGAAGCTCCACAGGGTGGGTTTCTGAAGTCCAGGTATAAGACCTCCCATTAAAGTTGTAGAGACATTAGGTTATTTCGAAGCAGGAGACATGAAAAATAAGCAACGCCTTCGCCGGGAATCGAACCACGGACCTCTCGGTTACGCGTCGAGCATGCAGACCACTACACCACGAAGGCAGGCGAAGAAGGCGGGAGAAATACCTTATAAAGTTAGAGGACTTCAAATTGTCTGACAACGAATTGTCTGATAAGTTCGTTGCGCGCTGAATGCCAGCGTATAGTAATTGAACTGTTGCTTGCATTTAAGACATAGTAAAATTCTTCTGTTTGTGTTTTATTTCTCATTTGCATTGCTTAGTATTTACTTTTCTAACAAGTTGCTATTAATTCTAATATTTTGCATATGCATTGTTACGAATTTTGTATATATGCAAATAATTTTAGCAAGAGAGTGAAGCACTACTGGACAAAGTAAGATTACAGAGGCAAATCTATTGAACATTGAGGTAAATGGCTATTTCGCGAAACTGGCAAGATATCGCAAAGCTTGAAATGGTTTTTGCCACTAAATGTTGTCGCCAACTTTGGCAAAAAATCTCCGAAAGTCGACATTTGGCAACATTTTGGTCCGGTCCCTGTACAACTAACTATAATTGGTATTGCAAATTAAATAACTGTAACTGATCAATATATGTTTTTTTAACCATACTTAGCCCTTATATGTAACTTTAAACCGTAGATACCTCTCAATAATTTGAAGAAATTTAAAGTACTTGAGATTCCTCAGCGGCTGGGGATAAGTTTTATAAGACCGGAAAGTGTACCAGTTCTTAGTTTTTAGTTTAGAATCGACTTCGGAGTAATGAGAGACCTTCGTGCGAGCTTCGCTCTTTAAAAGCGCTTTGCGCACTGTTTTGTGTTTAACTTTCTTAGTAGTTTGAAGGGGCAACCATCGACTGTGCACTGACATACTGAGAAGAGCTGTACTTTTGTGGAAAGTTCCAGAACTGTAACGGGCTTCGTCTGGGAGAATAAATTTTATCAAGCTATCATCGGTTCTGTGTGCATTCAATCCATTACGAACCCGTATGCACTTAATAGTACGTAAAATAACCTGGTGTAGTTTTACATTATTTTCACACATTTAAAAATAGCCTTTCACTGGTTCATTTTGTTTCAATAGTTTTGTAGTCATTATTAATGAATAGTGCTTCTCAATTTCACCATCATTTTTGTTTTAAGCTGCATAATTTTTTTTAACTTAATTTTGTTCTTGGTTGTACTGAACACACCTGAACTCAAAGTTGAAAATTATACTGGATTATTTTATAAAAAATGTAAAAGGTCATTTTAGCAAGAGTTAATGTCTTTCTCATAGCTTGGATTTCTGTGAGATAGACTGAGCTGATCTGGCTGTAAAACGCCGTAGATGGACTGTCTACATGTGCGGAAAACAGCTAATTAGACTTTGTATGAGCATTGAATTAGGAAGTATACCGAGCTAATTTATTGTTTTTTTTTTTAATCCTGGATATTGAAACTTTCAGGAAAAAAAGTACGTTTTGAACTGTACTAGATACAAAGCACTGATTTTCATTGAAGCATTGGTGAATTTATTATTATGTCGTAATACCATCCGCAGTTTCATTTATTCTAATCCGAAGGAGAAAAGAAATGTAAACTGCCACGGTATAAATTATGGAATACTATTATATTCGAATATATAGTTTGGAAGATTATTTCGTATCTGCAGTGACAAACTATTAAAATAATTTTATGTGTTTTAAGGTTTTTTTTCAAATGAATTTTAAATAAAACTGAAACTGCTGAAATTTTGAGTGAAAATAATCCTTTTTCCAAATATCATATTTCCTATTAGCTAATATAATATTATTTGAACTATAATCAGGAGGTATTACTGCATTTCTTCAATTACATTATCATCAAGTAGCTTTGGAATTTGTCAGAAAACAAAAATTCACAATGTGAATTTACATGATTTACACTATGTCAACATTATAGGCATAGTTTCTTTACATCTTTACCATCTATAATTTGAAACTATGTATCTAAATAGCTTAAGGAAGAACATTTGAGTGGTTCCTTTGGTATCACAATTTTGAAACTATGATAGGTACAGTTAATCTATAGTTATAGACATTATAGTTTGTATTTGAATATATAGTTTTGATTACCACATTTGAATATATAGTTTTGAAGATTACATAATGCATTCATAATTACAATGACAAGGGATTAAGAAAATTGTATGTATAGGCTATGAAAAAAATTACAGGAAAAAGGGAAAAGTCAAATTTTTGAAATAAAAGATAAATACCAAATGATACCAAAAGCGAATAAATATAGTGCATTTTAAAAAATTTCTATCATGAACCCTGCCTGAAAGGGCGTAAATTAATATGAAATAGAGGAATTTTTCCCACTACCCAACACTGAAAAATATCAAATGAGGTTAAGGAAATGAAAATATTATAAAAGATTCAGGGGGCAAACATTTTCCCCTGAAAAATACGTAAAGTTATTCTATTATCATATAACCAAAGTATTTATCTTTTTTCAAACCTATGAAAATAAATAAATCATCATTATACATTCTATTTCAATATCATCATCGGATGTATGTATAATGACGTGAAATGGGATTTTTTATCGGTTGCAGATATGGCAGACGAGGATGAACTCAAGAAAGAAAAAAAAGGAAGAAGGAAAAACGACCCGGATGGCACTTAAAATAGCCCCTAAAGATATCAAATTTAAGATAAAATGAAAACAAATAGCGGTAAATAGTGCCATCAGGGTGAGACTTTTGTAAAAATTGAATGCTGTTTATATGCGGTCAAGTCATAAATTTCAAACTCTTTTTTTCACGTAGGGAGCTGAAAAAGAGAGGATAAGCTCATTTGGAATCGTGAGAAAATGTGGGGGTCGTTTAGACACCTAACTTCTCTGCATTCAGTTTTATACAGAGAAATTGGAAATACAAATAGAATTCTTCGAATAAATGCTATTTTGTGCAATGATAATGTATTATTGAACCATAAACTGTAAAGCAAATACCATCTTTTTTTAAAGCCTCAGGCGTAGAAAGATATATATCTGTTACATCAACGAATCTGTAGTAAATATTGAGTTTTGGATTTCGAATGCTATGTTACACGTATGCGAAGTATCCGAGTATCTGAGAAAATAGTCCTAACTAGTCCTTGAAGGACTAAAATAGTCCTTCAAGGACTAAAATAGTCCTTGAAGGCTTTCAACCTTTTCAAGTCCAATGAGTGTTTTTGAATTACATTGTAGTAGCTGCTCTTTGGTTAATTTTCTAATGCCATATAAACGTTAAATTGTTTTTAATTTGAGACTTATGAATAAAATAAAGCAAACTAGACTACAGAAAATTCTTCAGAATGAAATTAATAATACTGAAAAATACATTATTGATGCGCTTTTTGGTTTTATAAGAAGTAGTTAATATGGAATCCTTAAATTATATATATCTATGTATAGGTATATATAAATGGAACAAAATATAGAACAAGATATAAAATATCAAATAGAACAAGGTATAGAATATCAAAGAAAAATATCTTTAACATAAAATGTTCATTAACATTAGTATATTTATGTAATATGGTATGTAAATCGTTAGTTAGGTTTCGTGCCTACATAATTTATTTTTATATTTTTAAGCTATTTATTTATATATTATATTGTTTGGTATGGTTTGTTTGATTATAGTAAAGCACTCGACGGCTATTTGCCTAAGGGTAAGGATGCCTCGGGGGAGATCTTTCCACCAAAACTGACACGTATACACGTTACACATGGGGCAAACCACGAAAACGGCAATACAGTCATCCCGTTCCCCAGGAATCGAACTCCGGATCGACTTACCAAAGTTTAACGATTTTACCGCTCAGCCGCTAGTGAGCCACGCTCACACACATCCACACATACACATTAAATTGTATTTATAAGTCGTTTATAAAGTGTCATTGAATGCAGTTTAATCATAAAAAGTTGTAAAACAGTCTACGGATTTACTTCGCTTCGTAGACTTTTTGTAAGCTGCATCGCATTTCTTAGAGAGGCTCGCAATTCTAATTTCATTTCCAAGCCGTTTATGTACCTTATTTTTTCTGCTCTGAATTACATTTAGAAAATTATTTCACCTGATTATGGATGAAAATGCAGTTTTTTTAACGAAGAACTTAAGCATAAGAAGATAATTAAGTCCTTTTCTAATTATTCTTGAAGCATTTAAATTTTAAAAAAATGGTCACTGAACTGCACTGTGCAATGAGCAATGAAAATTTTAACAAAAGTTTCGTACTTTATCTTCTGAAAACAAGGTATCAGAATCAAATTAAATGTTTCACTTCTTAGAAGAATAGAAAAGACAAATATTTGTGAATTAAAAGAAAATATCTTTAAAAAAATAAAATTTTAATTTAAATTTACAAAAATATAAGAATTACAAAATTTGCAGAAATTACATAAAATAGAGAATAAACTTATTCGGCACAAGCTCGCTAAATGTAAAATAGATTGTACACTCAGAGAGCTCTCCTTGTCACAGAAATATACTGTTCATCGGGTTTAAAAGTTATTCAGACTAACGTGGGAAGTTTAGTGAATAACATGTATTTTCCTTTGACTGAATAAACTAGCCAAAAAAATTAAATTGAAAATTATATGCAAATTTAACAAATGGATTGAACGAGCCTTTTTGCAGCCTACCACTGTGTGTAAGCATTTTATGGATTTCCTTAAGGTATGGAAATATGAGCCCATTTTTCCTAAAACATTCTCCGTAAAATCATGCCTAGACAACACTCATATGCTTTGCCATATTCAATTAAATAAGCACATAAAATCATTAAGATGATTAAGTAATTAATTTCATGTTAGATGATACGAAGCTTTTCAAAAACTGGGATACTTTCTGTAAACAATTAGTACTGTTCAACTGGAATTGGATTGGATTATTTATTTATAGCAGTACTTTTCAGCCTCGTAACTTACATATATGTACTGCTCAGGGATAGGAAGGAAATTTCTAGATGAAAATAATGTAATGATGAAATGTTAATAAACAAATAAATATAATCATTAAATTCATCTGATAATTATAATTTAATTTGCAATTATAAGGAGATATACGTTATTAATAACCCAAAAGAGTGCATACTAATATTATTAAACTGTTTAATAATACATAAAAGAGAGCTTCAAAACTTTTCGCATATAATTTGTCTCCATCCTTGTATACATTACTGACACACAGTGAAGAACAGAGGAGAACTCTGTAGCGCCATTCAAGATTTTATTCCTGATATATTGATAATGAATGACACCTAAAAACACTTTTCTTTTACAATATGTCTCCACTTATGATCCCTCGGGCACTCCTACCTCATTAGTGTCAGGCTTGCGATCTTGACTGCATATGCGTCGTCACCGTAAAAATTCACTTGTCTTCAAAGAGATTTAAGCAATTTTTCAAATGGTAAAACATTTATATTATACTTTTAAACGCATAAAGTAGGTTTAAAAGTTAATCTACAATACAAAAATTGTTGACTAGTGCTCTGTCATCCAGTGAGAAAATCACAATTTTTCTAATAACGGAGAAATTAATTGAATAAAATCATTTTATTCAATGTAATGTAAGAATACAATATCCACCACCAATTTTTTATAAAATCCACCACAAAGTCACATTTTATTTGTGGTGCTGTAGGTTTTCTTGGTTCAGAAAATAAATCTTTATCAAAAGGAAACAAATTAAAAAATTGCTTTGTTTGAACTTGATCTCGTGAATAAGGTCAGATTTATTCACAGAGGAATCAGAGACTTCTTGGATTTGAAAATTATGTCTTTTACAATAATCTAATATTTCTTTTTTCATTTAGGTATTAGATAGTTCTCATCATTAAATAAAACAAATTTATGTTTTAATGGTCTTAAATGATCTTTTATTTTATATTGTTTAGAAAAACAACAATTAGTTTGGAAATTAAATGCTGTAACTAATTTTTTTCCTTTAATCTGATCTATTACATAATGTATAAGATCTTTTATCTTAAATCTTAGACAACCACGAATGTTATGAGTTTTACAAAACTTACGTCGTTGATCTCAATATGTCTTAAATTTATCAGGAAATATTTTTGAAAGGAAAGTTTTTCGGTTAGCTACCAAAAAATATATATCATGATTTACTTTGTATTATGAACTTATATTATTAGTTTATATTATGACTTACTTTGTATTATTATATTATGAACTTTAAGGCCTTTCGGATGACAAAAATCAAAATATACTGGAACTGTTTTTAATTTATTTAATTAGCCAAAAGACTATCCCTTAAAAATAACTAATAAAAAGATTAAAGTTTTTAATTAAAAACCCGGAATGCATTAAAAATGTTTTTTATTTATTTAATCTTTAATTAGCCGAGAGGATATCGCCTTAAAAATAACTAATAAAAAGAGATGCAATTTTTGAAGAAAAATAATATAAATTGTGTTTTATAACATGACCTGGTTTTCCGACAAAGTCAAAAAGATGTAGATTTTAAAAGATCATGAAAGTCTAACCTCCCGACCGAGAGTATAAAAACTAGACTCAAAGTACATTGAAATTTATCGTAAGAAAAGAGCAATGTTATTGAATTTTTAAGGTCTTTCGGCTAAAAATTACGAACAAATTCTAGAAAGTATAAAAATAAGAGCCAATAAAAAAGTATAAATATATTGTTGCAAGGTTCGTAACGGATTGAATGCATCCGGAACCGATGATAGCTTGATAAAATTAATTTTCTTTCCAAAAGAAATACTTTCTACAAATGTACTTGTACAGCTGTTCTCAGTATGACAGAGCACAATCAATAGTAACCACTTCAAACTACTATGAACGTAAAACGAACACTGCGAAGCGCATCTAAAGAGCGAAGCTCGCACAAAGATCTCAATACATCAACATTCAAAGAGTTGTCAACTACAGTAGTCAACTCTGAACTGAGAAACTGGGAACTGATGCTTTCCCCAGTCTTACATAGTTTTTTCCGGCAGCCGGAAAATATCCAGTACTTTCTCTTTCCCGAAATTACATGAAGGAATATACGGTTACAGTTACATATAAGGGCCAGATAAAGTTACAGTTAAATATAGGGATCAATTACAGTACCAATTACAGTTAGACAGGAACCGGACCCAAATGACTCCAAATGGTCGCCAAGTTTGGCAACTTTTAGCAATTTCTCGCCAAATTCGGAAATTAAATTTGTCTGGAAAACCATCGCAAGCTCTGAGATATCTCACCAATTTAACGAGATAGCCCTTTACCACAATGTTAAATAGACTTCTTATTTTTTCCAGTACAACTTCGTTTTTTGAGGCACTTCATGTTAGCTTACAGAAAAAACTAATTTTATGTATAATTTCATTAAAATTAATTACATATATACACAATCCATAACAGCACCCCATTCCCAAGGACCGCACGTCACGGGCAGTACATTCCTTGGAGACGAAGTTACAATTATAACTAAGAAAAATCAATGAAATACTAAAATAATAACTTCAATAAATAATATACAATAAATCAATTGCCAAAACAATAAATAAATGCAAAAATTTACAAACTTATAAACATAGAACCATGATCTTAGTACACTATTTACATTGTATACACTATTGAGACTCCTTACTATGGCCACAGTTAGGGGCTAGCCTGTCTTAATGAACAAACTTTAGGCTTAGAATTTGATGATTTATTTATCCGAATTATGATATCGCTCAGCCTATTTAGAACTGTGTAAGGACAGTGCCAAGATGACTGTAGTTTAGGAAAATGTCCTTTCCGACCAATCGGGTTTCATAACGCACTTTGTCTCCTTCATTGAATCGATGTATACGTTCTTGATCGTTTACTTCTTCGGAAAAATCAACAGCGACACTCTTATTGCTCGCAGCCGTGCCGAGAATAAATGGTTTGTCGAACTAAGGATACGTCAGGATTGGAGTAGATGTTAAATTTTCCTTCAATTTTTTAAATGCATCCTCACATTCTTTTGTCCGCCAGACCTTTTGCTTGCTCTCTATCAGTTTATAAAGGGGTTTTGCGATAGAAGAAAAGTCCTTGTCGTATGTCTCATAGCAGGTGCAAAACCCTAGGAAACTTTTCAGCTGATGGACATTTTCAAGGCATCTCCATTCTTTAACTGCCGACACTTTTTCTGGATCCGTAGTTACACCCTAGGCAGAGATGACGTGTTCATGGTAAGTCACTTCCTGTCTCAATAGTTTACATCTAGCCGAACTCAACTCTAGATTGGCGTCTTTAAGTTTCTGAAGCACCTTTTAACATTTTCTAATTGTTCTTCAACGCTGATAATGTCATCCAGGTATATCAATCAGGCTTCACAGGAAAGATAAGTTCCCTTGATAAGTTCCGTTTGAAGCGTTAAACAAAAGAGATTAAAAAAAAATTATTGCTTTGGTTTCCCGTTTTCTCATATGTACAAATTTTCCCGTTTTTATAATTGCTTCCTTTGTAAAATGAACATCTTTTGCTTTCAATTTTGTAATTTTCTATAATTTCCGTTTTACCAGTTTACTTTGTTACACGAAGAATATAGGTATCACCTTCAAATATTTAATACGGCATTTTCGTTTTCGTTCCGATTTTCAAGATTATGATTTATCATTTTCAAATCTTGCAGCACATTGCGCAAATTTGTGTTTAGTTTTATATTCTTTTTCTATTTGTCTTTTTAAGCTCCTTCAAAGTATTTACATCTATGCATATGTACGATATAACAAAATACGATAGTTGCTTTAAAACCATTCTCATTTCAAAAATCTCTTACTTATATAACTGGTCATAAAGAAGTTTTTCAGAAAAGTGAAACTGCAATTAATACAAATTCTTGTCAGCCATCCAAAAAAAAAAATATAATTGGCGACCTCAAAATTAACATTCTAGATTTGGTGCTCTCCCCCTAAATTTATCTGTTCTCCTAAATTCGAGCCCTTTCCATGGTACGTAACGTTTTAATGCAGGTATCTCTTGCCCAATCAAATACTTGTAAACCAAAACGTTTTCTAACTCGAATAAAAACTTAGTGACTCCCTCCCTTCTTCCTTTGAACTGCTGCATTCTCTTTCGCTTACGCTTTCCTGCTGGCAAACGCTGCTGTTCCTTGCCTAAGATGATATCGTACTTTAAAACCCGTGTACATGGAGCTTATTGTATTCAACTATGATTAAGAAATATCTTGTCTGCAAAAGGATGATTTCATATGCGTAAAAATAAAAGATTGTGATTCTTCAAGCTCAGTTGTGTTAAATGCGTCATCATGCCTTTCCACTCAGCCCTAGCTTGAACCACTACTTTCTTCTCAGCCAGGACGAATATCGAAAGATGCTGAAAAGTACCGAATTCCTTCCTTCTACGCATTTTAAAACATAACACTATGAAGTATCAGAGACTTCGAAGATACATTAAGAGCAAGGAACGGGGTTTGCATATAAAAAGGCTGTATATGTTGATCTTGTTCTATGAGAATGCTCGTAGGTATTCCCCTTTATTCGGGGTACCCCATATAAAATACCTTTTCTTTTAATGTAATGTCAATTTATTAATCAATGTGTAGCTGATAAATCTTAATTTTTTTTTTACTTTTACGTTTGTGAATATGAAATAACAGGGCTTCTAGAAGTGCATTTTAATTGGAAAGGAGCGTCGTCTTATGTTCGAGTCAATAAGGCAAGTGAAAAATTTTTTATTTTTAAGTACCTCGCTTAACCTTTTCTAGAATGTAACTGTATTGTTAAACTAAATACTCGTAATTTAAGTAACTCAATGGATTGTAATGATCTAATATAACAATAACAAAGTGGTTTTCAAATTTCATGGATAACTTTATAGGGTATTATTTTAAAATATATGCTACAAGATATTATATATTATATTATAATATGTTATATTGCTCTACCCTCAAGGTTACTATTCTCTTTGCTCTACTTTTTTTTCTTCATTCTGCAATTAAATAAAATTTAAAATGATATTGATGTGAACATAAATATTACTTTTTATAAATCAGAATCGTGCTGTGAGACGAAGCTTTAAAACAGATGTACTATTTCTGAGAGCAGAAAAGACGAAGTTTTGTTTTAGATATGAATCCAGTTTTCAATGCAAAGGTAAAAACGAATCCGGTATACGAACAAAAAAGACGGACTTAACATATTCAAGTTAAGTGGGCGGTTAAAAATAAAATTGTTGTGTATGTATGGCTGTGGCGGCGTACGGCACGAAAACTATTCGAACACATTTATTTTACTTTTGAAATACACCACCGTATGATTTAACTCAAATTTACGTTTCTGTGTTACGGTTCCGCTAGGCTCGGTTTTCCGGTTATGATGCCTTTGTGATATTGGATAAATACCTAATGGTAGAATGATGACAGATGCAATCACAATATTCACGTTATCCAGACGATTGCGTGCAAATACATTAGCCCTCATTTCCAATTCTTAACGCTATACCAGAAAGGAGTCTCTGGAATAATTTACTGTCCGTCACAGAATTAAATTTCATGTAAAAGTACTCCGTTATCCAGCCCTTTAAAAATATTTCTTAGGTAAAGAACAAAGTAACATTATGCACTCATTAAGAACATTTTAAAAAGGGTCTTGTGTCTCACTATTTCATTTGAAAGTGTTAAGTGATTTGCAAGTCAGTGGTCCTGTTATTAATGCCAGTTACAGCATAGTCATTAACAAATAGCATTATAATACATTGGAAGTATTATTATGTCATAAATTGAAAGTGTTATAATGTGACGTAATAGTAGAAGGATTTTCTCTTGCAGTTTTTTACTCAGGTTAAGATAAAAAAAATCCTTTTACTGTAATAAAGAAAGCTGATTTCAAACAAATACTTTCGAGGATAGTTTATTGCAAAAGTAGATGAAACTGTTTTGCTTTTTTTACAACAACAATGGGTTTTCATATAATTTCTTTTTAGTTCTTGGATTGTCGTTGGTTTTCGTCGTTAATTCTTTTCTGTCCGATTTGTTTAACAGAAGAAGGTTGTAGTTATTGAGATGGAAGATGTTTTAGACGGAAGTCAAATTTCTATCCTGACAAAGACTCAAATACATTTCATTAAAAATTTTAATGAGCTACCTCTTGAAAATTAACAGCTACATACAGATAACAGTTCGCTAGACTAAGCTAAATTTGACAATTCAGCTTTACTCTAAGAAGAACCTCAATTCTAATTTTAACTAATTTTCAACACGCTGAGCTTTCAACTACCGATTTCTATAGAACTCTTCCAGGATCAACTACTACGGCCAGGATTAAATATCAGTATTTAGCAGCCACTACTTACGAATGGTTCCGCCCTCGAGCTTGCACCGCCACATTTAGGCCCACAATTGGCTGACATTTTTCAGATAAATAACTGCTGGCAACAGACAACTTCCTGGTTACCCTTAAACTATTTATATCCTTACGCTCGTCTCAAAAATCTGCATACAATTCTGAAGGCAATGAGCAACGAACCGTAAGTAATAAAAAATATGCAGATTGCCGCACTCGCTCTCTCCAGAAAAGAGAGAAAAAAAACTTTGAATACATTGCCCCTAAAAGGACTTTGTAAAAAGTTTTCAACCAAAATTAACATGCTATGATTTCTTCACAACAAATCCTTTATTTAGGAAAAAATTCTTTTAAGAAAGTTCATAGCTTATATCTTGGGAGGTTTTTCTTAGTTAATTAAGTGTTCAATCCTTGAACCTCACAAACACTAACAACCGAATAATCGCTTAAGTGTGTTAACAGAGGCGTAAGACTTAAGAAGTGTTAACTACCTTTTTTTTCTCAGAATAAATAAGATACAATCAACTCCTAACTCGGAGTGTACAGCAAAGCCTCCTCTTGGGCTTTGACTTAAATGAGTATGAAACTAAATTTAACTAAAGCTAACTGAAAGATATAGCCGAAGCCATCAAGATTCTATGTAGTTGGCCCCTAAATCTTAATTAAGTCGGCGAAGCCAGACAGGGACCTAAAGTACGGCCGAGCGTAACAACAGCTTAGAGAGACGTAGCCAAAGAGGCAAACGCACGCTAGTCGGGAACTCAAGCTCTCTCTCGAAGTCGGTGAAACATCGACTTAAATAGTACTCTTACTCATTTGCATTAACCGCTTTTCTGAAAATACATTCTGGTAGGAAATTGTAAACTGAAACTGGAAGTGATAGAAAAGATGAATAAACTTCAAATAACTGTTAATAAAATTAGGATAAACCTTATATCTCCCCCCCCAGAATTTAAATACTCGAACAATAAGGTCTCAAAACAACCTTGTTTAAGAGTGTAAATTCTACAAAACTCTTTTTTATCGAAGTTTAAACTTGTAACAATTGTGCTTTCTTGAATTCATCACGAAACCTTTTCCTGTTTAGGGCCAACTTTACAACAATTTCTAAAGCTATACTAAAACCAAGGAAAATATAACACATTTAAAATTTGAATTTGATCTGTCGTGCAGTCCATGCATATTGTAAATACGTCATATACTGCGAATAAGAACTGTATTTTTCGCATATGTAATATCGTATATGCTCATAATTGCAAGAATCGTATTTGTGACCCTACATAAGCTATCGAATGTAAGTAATTTCACGCTCATCAGCACAACAGCTTGGGCATCATTACTGCTTTAAATTTATGCGTCTATATGCAAATTCAATACCAGTGTTTGTCAGTATAATGCCGAGTTTTGTAATATATTCGTATGTGTAATGTAATGTATGTTTTTACGTAATTTATATAATTGTTTGTACAATGCAGTAATAGGTTTCGTAACTATGGGCCTTCGTGGTATATTTTTAGGTATGCTACTGCATGCATGCCATTATACGCCCTGCAGAATATTATGCAAGCAAAAATAATGTCAAGAATAAATATTTAAGTGCATCGTTCGCGCAGTCCATGCATATGTAGGGCTATGATAAGAATTGTAAATATGCATTGTATCTACCACATATGTAATACCGCTTACGCCTCATAATCGCAAGTGTTATATGTGTGGCTCTACATAAGCTATAAGTTACCTCATGCTCACTAGAACTTTGGCTTGAGCATCATTACTGCCTTAAATATATGCACTCATATGCAAATGCAGTATCAGTTTACGTTTAGATAATGCCGATTTTTGTAATATATTTATTATTTATGTGTAAAAAAATGTCGTGTATGTTTTGTATGTACTTTTTAATAATTGTTTGTATTGTGCAGAATAATGATTCGTAACTGCATGGGCCATTGTGGTATATCTATGCATACCATTATACGCCCTGCAGCGTTACATGTAAGGAAAATAATGTCAAGCATAAGTATTTATGTGTATTTATCGTACAGTCCATGCATATTGTAAACATGTCATGTATTGTAAATATGATCTGTATTTAGCGCATATGTAATATCGTATACGCTCATAATCGCAAGAATCATATGTGTCACCCTACATAAGCTATAAAATGTAAATAATTTCACGTGCATCAGCACAATTACTTGAGCCACATTACAGCCTCAAATTTATGCATTAGATTGCAAGTGCAGAATTAGCTTATGTCTGTTTAATGACGATTTGTGTAAATATACTAGTACGTGTAATGTTATGCATGTTTTGTATGTACTTTATATAATTGTTTGTATAATGCAGAATAATTATTCGTAACTGCATAGGCCATCGTGGTATATTTTTAGGTATGCTATTGCATGCATACCATTATAAGCCTTACAGCGTAACATGTAAGCAAAATAATGTCAAGAATAAGTATTTATGTGTATCTGTGGTGCATTCCATGCATGCGTAGTACCATGTCATGTACTGTAAATATATACTGTGTCCAGCGCACTGGTAATACCGATTACGCTCATAATTGTAAGTATTATATGTGTGATTCTACATAAGCTATCGAATGTAAGTAATTTCATGCTCATCAGAACAATTGCTTGAGCATCATTACTGCCTTATATATATGCACTCATATGCAAATTCAGCATAAGCTTACGTCTGTTTAATGCTGATTTTTGTTAATATATTAGTATGTGCAATGTTTTGCATGCATTTTATATAATTGTTCGTATAATGCAGTAAATGTCTCGTAACTGTATGGGCCTACGTAGTATATACTCAGGTATGATATTGCATGTATGCCACTATACGCCCTGCAGCATACTATGCAAGCAAAATAATGTCATGAATAAGCATTTATATGTATCTGTCGCACAGTCCCTGCACGCCTAGTGCCATGTTATGTAATGTAAATATGTACTGTGTACTGTATTTAGCGCATATATTATGCCGTATAGGCTTCATATTCGAAAATGTAATGCAGTAGTGTAATACCTATACAATCGTATGCAAAGTCAAATGCAAACCAATGGAGTATATATCAGTATATAATCCAGCACGTATACACGCAGCGGGAATGATACGGACTCGTATGAGTACGTTACAGTTATAAGGTATATCTCCCACATTCTTAGCGTGCCTTCGTGGTGTAATGGTCAGCACACTGAGCCGTTATTTCAGAGGTCCGTGTTTCGATTCCCGGCGAAGGAATTGCATATTTTTCATGTCTCCTGCTACTAAATAACCTAATGTCTCTACAGTGGCGCCCGAACTAAAAGGGTTGTGGATGATGACTCTCCACACCCAGGATTTGGCGACTAGGTCCCCTAAAACCCTAGTCGCCCTTTAAAAAGGGGAGTATATAAGGTATATCTCCCACATTCTTAGCGTGCCTTTGTGGTGTAATGGTCAGCACACTGAGCCGGTATTTCAGAGGTCCGTGGTTCGATTCCCGGCGAAGGAATTGCATATTTTTCATGTCTCCTGCTTACAAAAAACCTAATGTCTCTACACAGTTTCTTATTATACTCATGTGTCGAATTATATATATATATATTTTCTCTGTGCTTCTTATATTACATATTGCTTGTGTTGAGCACTATTAATGTACAGTAATATGTATATGTTGAGTCCTGTTCATATATTGTGTACTTAATGTAAATGTACCACATATGTAAACATATTAGTCTTATGGTATAACGCATGTCAGAAGCATTCAGGAGCCGCCCAGTAGCACTCAAGGTTAATGTGTACACACGTAATTCTCCTCCACTGTATTTCTATGTAAATTCTCATCTGTACTTACAGCGCCTTTGTATGGGAGGTATGTACGGCCTGGATGACGAGAATCCCGGGGGGGATGCTTTGATCGTAGCACTGCCCTCCGGATGAATCCGGTGCTGGGTCTGGGCGTCCGGTGCGAGACTCCGTGTGGCTCCACTCAAGCCAACTCTAGATAAGGGTGGACGTGGTGCTGTACTGATTAACCGCTACGGTAAAGAAACAGTGCCCACGTCCACCGTCACTTCATCTTTACTTTCAGTCAAACGTCAGTCTTGTCCTTCCAATTAATATGGAAGGAAAACGTATCAGTGGTTATCTTTCACAAGCCATTTTATTTTTCTTACCATCCTTTTATTGAAATTATTTTGGCCCTCAAACAGCTTTCATTCACACAAAATTTAAATCTTCTTTCCCCATGCTCTCCAGAAATTGTTCTGAGTGAATTTATAAGGTATTTCTCCCGCCTTCTTCGCATGCCTTCGTGGTGTAGTGGTCTGCATGCTCGACGCGTAACCGAGAGGTCCGTGGTTCGATTCCCGGCGAAGGCGTTGCTTATTTTTCACCTCTCCTAATTCGTAATAACCTAATGTCTCTACAGTGGCGCCCGAACTAAAAGGGTTGTGGATGATGACTCTCCACACCCAGGATTTGGCGACTAGGTCCCCTAAAACCCTAGTCGCCCTTTAAAAAGGAGAGTACATAAGGTATTTCTCCCGACTTCTTCGCATGCCTTCGTGGTGTAGTGGTCTGCACGCTCGACGCGTAACCGAGAGGTCCGTGGTTCGATTCCCGGCGCAGGCGTTGCTCATTTTTCATGTCTGATGCTTCCACAAATACCTAATGTCTCTACACTGGCGCCCGAACTAAAAAGGTGGTGGCTGATGATTCTCCACCACCGCGATTTGGCGATTGGGTCTCCAAAACCCCAGTCGCCCTTTAAAAGTGGGAGTATATAAGGTATTTCTCCCGCCTTCTTCGCATGCCTTCGTGGTCTGCATGCTCGACGTGTAACCGAGAGGTCCGTGGTTCGATTCCCGGCGAAGGCGTTGCTTATTTTTCACCTCTCCTACTTCGTAATAACCTAATGTCTCTACAAATTAAGCGTGTTAATGTTATGTTTCGGCGAAACTACGCTACCACCTACACAACAGCTACTATTTCTTAAAGCTTGACACTCGAAACCTTAAAAGATTCCTTAAACATAAAACTACTTCTAATGTACTAAAATAGAACTTGATTTAAATTGTTAAGTAAAGCCTGGAGAGCCTAACTTTAAACAAATTCAATCTATACTTTCTTTCTATTCATTATACAAAGTATTTTACAGCCATGCTTTGACCAAAACTTACATTTGTAATAGTTTAATTTTAAAGGAGTTTTAAAGCTGACATTAGCATTTCTACTTTCAATACACCATTTTAACATGTAATATTTTAAAATTCATTTTACATCATTCGTTATAGTTGTTATACAAAATTTGCAAACTTTTAAGATTTTGGGGATTCTTGAACTTTGCTTCACTCTGTTGTGTAGCAAATTTTCATGTAACACTTAATTATTTAAGTTTGACTTAAGATTAATT
>KK113487.1:0-12828 GCA_000611955.2 Stegodyphus mimosarum
ATAGGAAAGTTCAAACTAAAAATAATTTGGTTAATTAAAATAATGAATGCTACAAACGTAACACCTAAATAACAACTTTCTTGACCAAATGTACTATTTCATTGTTAAATATAAGTTTTCGAGTGGGTTTTGTTTTGGCTTTTCTCCTTCTAATAATTAGCAACTGTAATTTTTTAGCATTGATTGCTATTCTTCAGGATATTCGGCAGCTCATTTTGCAACGTTTTTATTGCATGATTAGCATCAATCGGTGATTATAATTTATTCATTGATTAGCTTCGATAGTTGATATTTTCATTGCGTGATTAGTTGATCTAGCAGCAAGTGCCTTGTCATCGGCATAGCATCCAAGGAAGTAATGTTGGTTGAGATTATCCTTGGGAAAATCAGCTACGTAGGAAAGGTAAAGAACGGGGCCAAGGATCGTTTGGGAGACACCGGCTCTGACACCAAAAAAAAATTTTCTGTTAGGGATGAAAGACTTAAGTAGGGTGATTGCTTTTTTATCAAGGTTCAAATAAACCCTTCATGCCAGACGTGGTCGGTGCTTTCTCAACATCGAGCATGAGTAGGGCAACATTTTTCTCTATTATAAGGGTTGCTCCGTAAATTCAGTCAAGTGCACTAGTTGTTTAGTGGTAGACAGTGACTTTCTAAAACCAAATTTGGGGGGGGGGCAATAGTGACAAGTAAGGCTGAAATCTTTCTTGTCAATCTAGTATGATCCTTTCATAAATCTTTCCAAGTCCATCAAGTAAGCTAATAGCACGGTAATCATCTGACTTTGTGGAGTCCTTGCCTGGGTTAAGCAGTAGTTTGATTTTAGCGCATTTCCACGAGTCCGAGAATTAAGAATTTGAGAGGCAAGCATTTATCATGCTGATTTATTTGGGATATCGTTGGGACCAGGAGCCTTCTTGATTTTAAATTTCTTAATGATATTAATGAATTTCATAAGGGGTAGCAAAGTGTGGTAAACTCCTCACAGTGGGGACGTTTAGCCATTCCCTAAACATGTCAGAAACTTTGTAGGTAAAGCTGATGTATCTAGGCTGAGCATTTTATGCAAACTGCTTCTCCAAATGGTTAGCAAAGATTCTAGCTTTCGCATTATTTGAGAGCTCATATTTATATCAGTGACAAGAGGTCAAATACGAGTGTAATTCTTTTTCGTCTTGTTAATGTAAGCCCAAACGTTGCCGTCGATAACATTCAGTATATTGTTCAGGTTCAGTACATTGTTTTCCCAGCGCTAAGCTTTGAATTGTTTGATTTTTTTTAAATTTGTAATTTTATCATAATAATTAAAATTTATTAATAAAAATTTATTAATAATAATTACTTTTACAATTTATTAATAATTATTATTTTTACAATTTATTAATAGTAATTTTTTATTCATTAATAATAATTTAATACAATTTTATTTATAATCATTAAAACAATTTTATCACCATTTTTTCTGCGAGACATTTGTTGGACGTTTAAAACTTCGTCGTTTTTGTTTTTCTTCATTACTAGTATAAATTGTTAAATTTAGTATGACTGCTTTTAGTGTCTTATCTTATAGAAGAATATAGCAGTTAAATTTAATTTTCAAGTTTTGTAATAATTTATAAATCACTCTATACAATGATGCAGTTTTAATTATAATTCTAAATCCACCACGGATATTCTGATAGCAGAAGTCATGAATTCCTCCTTGATGAATGAAGTTATTAATTTGCGCCCATTAATGGGTTCCATCTTTAATTATGATTGGAAGGATTTTTTCGTTTTTTAAATGTCAGTATTTGATGATTTAGTATTATTTATAGCTTGTAAATTAGGTTCTTCAGCCTTTGTAGTGCCCATGTTAAGGTTATAATCACTAGAAATTGTTTTAATGCTCTTGTCTTGATATTGCATTTCGTCAGTCAGTATTCCATGATTTGCATTTCGTCAGTTCGTTTTATGAGTAATTACTGGTGTAAGTTTTCTTGTTTTTTTGGGAGGGGGGTATTATGCTTCTGGTAATTTAATCACCTTTCCTTATTTTAGGAACTGCTTCATCTTCGGAGCCCGTGTCTTCAGCTAAAGGTTTCTCCATGATAATCTAGCTTGCATACGTGTTCATAACAGATTGAATGTACATGTCCGATAATAGGTTAATAAAATTTATTCTTATCAAAAGAAATATATCATAACTCTGGAATTTTTCTTAGAGACATTGGTACAAGAGTTCACAATATCACGCAATGTAATCAGTAGTTATATAAGGTAATTTCTTCCGCTTTCTTTGCATGCCTTCGTAGTGTACTGGTCAGCACGCTCGACGCGTATTCGAGAGGTCCGTGGTTCGAGTCCCTGCGAGGGCTTTTGCTAATTTTTCCTCTCTTCCTGCTTTCAAAAACTACCCAATGTCTCTACAGTGACGCCCGAACTAAAACAAGGTGGTGGATGATGATTCTCCACCACCAGGTTTTGGCGATCGGGTCTCCTAATCCCCAGTCGCCCTTTAAAAAGGGGGAGTTTATAAGGTATTTATTCCGCCTTCTTCGAAAGCCTTCGTGGTATAGTAGTCAGCACGCTCGGCAAGTATTCAAGAGATCCGTCGTTCGAGTTCCGGCGAGGACATTGCTCATTTTTCATGGCTCCTGCTTTCAAAAAATACCTGATGTCTCTGCAGTTATACTTCAAACTACTAAAAACGTTAAAATACAACGCAATGCAATGCATAACTAAAGATAAAGCTAACTCCGATTTATCGCATTTCACTCGGAACTACAATTAGCAACAACTGTAACTAAGCAACTGAACGCTCTCTCTCCGGCCTTTTATAGATTTCAACCGGCGCGAGAAATTTCCACTGTTTTCTGCTTCTCCAGGTTTCTGGAAAGCAATAAGAGGATGGAATTACGGTCACGGCTAACATAGTAGGTAATTGTACTTATTCAGTTTCAATACAAATTAAAGAGATACCTATTTATCAAATGTTAAATGCACATGCTCCTGTATTTTTAATTTTCCGACATAGCTTTCGCTCAAAATTTGTCTCGCGCTGCGTTGCACGAGGAAATACAACAATTTTAATTATAATTCTATGTAAATTATCTATCTAAATATCAAATTCTTAACACTGCCCCCTTTCCCAAGGACTGCACGTCCCGGCCAGTACAATCCCTGGACAGGAGCCATACTTACAAAAACATGATGCAATAATAATACATTACAGTGCAATAGAAAACAACATAAATAATAATTGCAATAAATAACATAAAACAAATCAAATACTAAATCAATAGATAAGTCCACAAATTTAGAAACAAAAAGGACCATGGTCTTATACCATTTACATTATATACAGTATGTACTTTGGCCATAGTAAGGAACTAACTTGTCGTAATGAACGACTTTCTATGAAGTCTTTCAGACTGTAGGACTGTCTACGGACCATCCCAAGGTGACTGTAGTTTAGGACACAGTCCTTTCCGTCGAATCGAATTCTACAAACACACCTTCTTTCCTTCGTTGAATCGATGTCCTTAGCCCTCGTGTCGTATCGGGGCTTTATCTTTTCGGCCGCCAGGTTGAATGGCTCTTTTTCAAACTTGTGCATCACTTCAAACAGTGCCTGGAGATCTTGGACATACTCCTCAGGAGACGAAGGCGCATCCGGAGGGCGACCAAACAATGGGTCGCAAGGCAGACGAAGGACACGACTGAAGAGCATCTGGGATGGGGAATAGCCGGTAGTCTCGCAGACAGCACTACGATAAGCTTGTAAAAACAGAAATAACTCATTAAAGTAACAGAAGTAACTAAATGAATCACAATGTACAGTTCCCATGGTCAAGTATGCCCAATACCTTGGAGTTATCCTTGATTATTCCCTCACATTTAACCCCCACATAGAATCCATTTTCTTCAAATTTCGAACCAGTAAAGTTACATTTGCCCCCTTAATTGCTCGAAATAGCGTTTTAGCAACCGACCATAAAGTACTTATTTATAAGACTATGTTGCATCTCATACTTACATACGTATGCCTTGAATGGGGTTATTTCAGTAACTCTGATATGGAAAAATTCAACACACTTCAAAATATCATTATCAGATAAATTACTAAAGCTGTATGTTATATTAGAAACACCACAATAAGAGAAAAATTTAATATAGCCTGTATTTCTGTATTCTTAAAGGAAATAGCAACAAAATTCGACAGGAACTTACACAAAAGCAAACAACACCAGTATTTCCGTACTCTCCCATGATTTAAATACAGCAGAAAACAGAAAGAGACCAAAAGCCGTTCTTCGGAATGTGGCCTAAGTCATCTGCAGTTCTACGTTTTCAATGCTCTTTATCTTATTTTAATTTCAATTTCTGATCACTTTATTTTTCGTTTAATCTTACATTTATAATTACACCTGCTTTCACATGCCCTCTCAGCAAATCAATAGTCTTCTTCCACCTTATCCGTTCAGAAGACCTATCCAGTCTCAGAACGCGTCCAGCCATCTCTCCTGTTCATCACCAGCTCTCTCAGTCCAAGCTTCGACACCACCGGAGGACGCTGCTGCCCCGATATTTCCCTCTTAATTCCTGACCGGTGCCCGGAAGCTCTCTTCCAGTGCCTTGAGCTGTCGCCGTATTCTTCATCGACTTCTTCAACTTCGTACGCTCACCTTCAAACTACTACAGCAACTGCTTAACCTCACTTCTCCAACTTCTGCACCCGAAATACTGTTATTTCCAATGATCGAAAAATGACTCAATGTCATCCGGGGTTAAGCTCTCTTCAATTAGGTGCCCGTTGCAACGAACCGGATTGTTCGCGAATGGACTTTTTCAGCACAGGTGGCTTTTGTAATATTTAGAATCGAGTCTGGAAGTTTACTGATTATGGTGGGGAAGTCTTCAATTTTTAATTCAAGTCTTTTCTTTTGTATTTTTCGTATTTTTTCTGGTAGAATTTTCAACATCCATAATGATTAACGTGTGCCTCTCCGCAGAAACAACATGTTGGCTTATCATCTGTTTCTTTGGGTGGGCACAGGAAACTTCTGTGTCCTTCACCGCATTTATAACATCTCTCTTTATTGAAAAACAGGAATGATGAGTGTGTCCGCACTCTTGGCAGTAGTACCACTGTGTCAATCGTTTTTAGGGTTGTATTTTATCATCAGAACATTAACAATAAACATGTTATTTAGATTAAGTAGCATTTCTTTTTAGCAGTTCTTTTCCTGCAGCATTTCTTTGGAGCTCTAGGGAGTACAGTAGTAGTTTTTCATGGTCGTTTTTAGTAGATTTTCTGAATTGCCGTCTTTTTAGAATAGAGAAATTCCATCGCCGATGTCTTCTAGAACGGCATCTTCAGTCACCGAATTTGGGAAATTTTTAATTACTGCTTTACATTTTTTTCCGCACTTTAGGTGACATGAGTGGAATGGAGCTTTCTTGTCTTGTAGATTGCTGGCAATGTGATATTCTGTAAGTAAACGACATTTGCTTCATCTCGGCCTCATGTTTAGTACCACAAACTTCTGTGAAAGTAGCATCAGTGGTGATCTATTTTATGTTGTCCTGAAGGAAAACAATCGGGGAATTTTTCTTTGAAATCTTCATCAACCTCAGAGGTATTTTCTGATTCCTTTTCGTCGGCTTGAAGTTTATCAAATTTGTTGTTTAGGGAGATATAAAAACAAATCAAATCAATTCTTTTCACATTTTTAGCAAGTGCCTAGCCTGTAACGCTTTTCGCTTATACCAATTAGAATCCCAATTTAATGACCTTTAAATGTAATAATGTAATCAGCACCCTGCCGCCGAAGGCGCCAAATTCAAGAAAAGACATTTAATAGTGAGATAAAGATTGAACTATGTATTAAAATTACAATGAAGTCGCCAAGCAGGGATAAAAGTCGCTAATTGTTAACTGCCCATTCTTTTAGAAAAAATTACCAATTTTCATTATAAAATTTAGTTTATGGTCTTTTGAAATCCTGTATTAGTAGTGGATCATGCTTAGAAAGAATTTTTATTTTGTCATGAGATGAGTTAGTAATATTTTGAAAAAATTATGAATTGCAGAAAGAATATGGGAATCAATGAGATAAGCTTTAAGATCTTTATAAATTTGCTCATTTGAGAAGACACAGGGTGTCAAAAGAACAGGTCTTAAAATTTTGTTTTGTGCAGTTTGAAGTTTTTTCGAAGAGGCTTAGGCCATGCAGGTAAAGCATATGTTAAAATAGGTCGAATCATAGTTAGATAAAGCTTTCTTTTATTTTCGATGGAAAGTTTATGTAACCGATTATGGTCGACCTTATGCAACTGATTATGGTTGCATAAGGGGTGGGTGGTGTAGCCTTTTAAATTCACATCTGTATCAATTAATTGATTTTTGGAATTGTCTGCATATGCAAAGTCCTAGTTCTTCTTTATGCCAAAATTGTTGTGCTGGATATGCACGACCTGTTCCGACTCTTTCAAGTAGTGTCATAAAGAGGCATGATAATAGCATTTCTGAATTATGATCTCGCGCCGACTCTCAGTTTTTCACAAAAACACCAAATAATCTTGCCAGCAAAAGGTAAGTTAAGCAATATAATTGTAGAATATTATCATAAAAAATATCTTCATATAGGTTCGCAGGCATTGTTGTGTTGTGTGAGGCAGAAATTCTGGCCAATCCAAGGTAGGAATTTAACCAGAAAAGTAACGCATGAATGCGTTACCTGTAGAAAAAACAACCAAATTACACTTGAACAAATTATGGGTTCTTTACCTTCAGAACGTAAATCCCAATGCCCCTTTTAATTATGTTGGCACAGATTTTGGGGATCCTTTTTTCATAAGGTATAAGGGACAAAGAAAGGGGATCCTAAATAAGGTATACTTAGCAATATTCGTTTGCTAACCAAGGCAGTTCATTTCGAATTAGTATCCGAACTTACAACAGCTGCCTTCATTGCCACTTTGAAGCGATTCATTGCTAGAAGAGGGAAAATGGCAGTTATATTTTCGGACAACGCAAAAAACTTCGTTGGTGCTAACGCTGAATTGCAAAAACTTAACAATTTAATCAGGCGTCCTGAAGAAAGGTTAGCTAATTATTTATCCGAAGAAGGAATTCAATGGAAATTTATTCCTCCTCGAACTCCTAATTTTGGTGGGCTGTGGGAGGCACGGATAAAATCTGCAAAATATCACTTAAAGCGAACAGTAGGCAACGCAAGACTAACAATTGAAGAACTATTAACTGTAGTAACACAAATCGAGTCTATTTTAAATTCGCGTCCGATAACTCCATTTTCATCAGACATTAATGATATGGAGGCTTTGACACCAGGTCATTTTCTCATTGGAAGGCCAATGACAGCCATCGTTGAACCCGAATTAATCAATGTAAATGAACATAGGCTTTCTAGATGGCAAAAGATTAGTAGGTGTGTTCAACTTATATGGAATCGGTGGCATCGAGAATATTTGAACACTCTTCAACAACGTTCAAAGTGGCAGTCAGATAAAACAAATTTGAAAATAGGTACCCTAGTATTGGTTAAGGAAGATGGCTTTCCTGTAAATAAGTGATTGCTAGGTCGCGTTGTAAATGTTTTCCCGGGAGCAGACGGAAAGGTTAGGGTTGTAAATGTGCAGACAGCAATGGGAACTATAAAAAGAGGAATCGCAAAAATAGCGATATTGCCATTAGAGGAGAATCCTTCCTAAAGGACTTTTTTTGATTCAATGATCTGCTAAAAGTGATTTCATTTCTTATAATTGTATGAGTATTGTTTGTAATTTATGTATTAATTATCTTGTATTTGTAATGCATATTTAATTATTCATTATTGATTGAAGTGTTTGAACCCTTCAATGCCGGGGGTATGTTGAGTACTAATTGTATGTTTTTGAAATGATTAATATATTTCCAACGCATTATACACATTCCGCTATGAGTTGAAAGTCATGTGACCTGCTGTATTTCATCTCATTGGGTCCAAGCTATCTCCCAATTTACCAAAAACATACTGTTCAAAAATAAATTCATAATGATCAAAAATAAATTAAAACAAAATATTTACAACATAAATAATATTTACAGAGACTTTGCGCTTGAAACATTTGAGTAGGAATTGAATTCCTTTCACTAAACACCTTTAGGTCAGGAAGTTTTGATCCAGCGTATGAGCTTCAAAAGGTCTTAATTAACGATTTTCGTTAAGAGGCTGAAACTGAAATGTTCCAAAATAATTGACCGCGTCACAGTCCTTAAATTTTTTGAAGAACTGTTCATTGGTTTTTCTCAGACATTTCGCGAGATATTCGGGTTTGAGGTCATCGTGAAGCCTCTGTTTCCTCACATAATAATGTACAATAAATAGCCTTAACTCTGAGAAATTTTGATTGCACAATATGAAGCCTTTGCATATCACTCGAAGTCGCAGTAGCCTATGCAGGGAGGGAGTAGTCAATTTGGATGTAATAGTAGACATGTAAATTAAGTCTCTTTTTTTTGGCTAAATCCAGTTTGCGTGATTTCCAGTGATGGGATAAAGGCAATTTATGATATACAGAGCATATATTTCTACGCACATAGTTGATGTGATTTTTTCAGATGTTTTGCTCGTTCTCCAAAGAGAAGAGGATTTTTCTTGATCACAGCTTTTCTCTTTCTTCGTCGGATCAGAAGCTGGAATTTCCGCGCTTTTATTGAGACATTCCAGCGCCGACACCAGTCTTCAACAAGCGGGATGTTTTCTTACAACTTTCCGATGGAATAATTAACGTTAGCTGACTTTAGAGGCAAGGCCTGTATCGTCGGCGTAAGAAGCAAACACTGAGGTGGAACTAGAGATGCGTTGGGAAAACTGAGCACCGTAAAATCAATATATAAGCGGCCCAAAGTTGGATGCTTGGGACACACCGGCATTGACTGGAATCTCTTCTGAGATAGAACTGCCAACAGAAACTTGGAAAGTCAGAAATGAGTGCGTAAATAAAATCATTACTCAATCAAAATGCAGATCGATCAATTTACAGAAGAGCCCTTCATGCCAGACGTGGTCAAAAGTCTCAACCATGTTAAACAAGAAGACAGAAATGTTAAGTTTGCAGTGCAGGACAGTCCCAACAAATTCTGTAAGCCTTCTGAGTTGCCTAACAGTGGACACATGTTGGGGAAAGACGAACTGTTCAGGTGAAAGCAAATGGAAGTAGGATTGAAGATATTTCCTACTCCTGGTAGAAGACTAATAGGTCTGTAACCCTTAGTTTTGCAATAATCTTTACCTGGCTTCGTAATCATGATAATTTTAGTCTTTTTTGGACACTTGGGAAGTATGAATTGAAGAGGCATGCATTAATAAGAGAAGTATATTTTGTAATCATGTTACGTGGAAATTTCCGTATAACAGAATTAGAAATGTCGTCTATTCCTTGAGTTTGCGAATTCTTAATTAAATCCTAGATAAGGCGGGAGACATTTCGTAGAGCAGAACACGGAAGAGGATGTTCGTTTCTGAGCTTGTTCGCAAGCCTAAAATTCGGATGAACTTATCTCTGGGATATTTAGTAAAAATACATGATTTATCTTGGTTTATGATACTAAGTTGATCTCTATTTAAGATGGTAAAGTAAGGTTCACTCGCACCATCACCCGCATGCGAAACGTTCGGCTGACAAAATCATGAGATGAAATGAACGTATAATTATAAACTGAAATGAACATACAGTTGTAAGTCATTTCTTTGGCAAACGATTAGAAATTTCAAAAATGAGCTATTACTAGTACTAGAATGCGCTAGATTCACTAACTTTACATTTCAATCTTAGGTGTGAATTAAATCAGGTGATTGTCGATGAAGGTGAATTTACAGTGATGAAGATGCAATTACAATAGGGAGTTCATATTAAATTATTTCATTTCAAGATAAGATTTAATATAAGCATGGCATAGAATTTTTAATTTATGTTTGTGCAATTTGCTGTGGGAGATTAGATTTGAAGAGTAATAAATCAAAGCCCGGAAATTCTTGTAGTAGCCGCTGGTGGTAGAAGTTCAAAACACATTTAAGTAAAATTATAATCAATAAAGGAAAAAAGTAACATCAAGTAAATAACACACGCAAAGTCCATATGGGCCTCAAATTTCCTCCAATTTATCGCAGTGGCTAATCGCACCGACGGTGCGAATAGCTTCTAGAGGCTATTCGCACCACCTACGTTAGCGCATGCGCACAATCAGTCCAGGTGCAAGCATTTTATGCTAATTTGCATGCGCACAGCTTTTTTGATTCAATGATCTTACAAGTTTCAATTATCATACAAGTTTCTGCTTATCTTCCTTATATGATATTTCTTTGTTAATTAAATTTTAGTTATTGTTACTGAAACTGTTATTGGTTTGAATCGACGGCAGATAAAAAAGATACCTTAAATTGTGCGTGTGTGAGATGATACATTTAAAAACAAAACGGATAAGTAAAAACTTGAGATTGAACTAAATTATTTTCATTTATTATTAAATGAGATTGAACTAAATTTTGTAGATTCAAGAGTTTCCAAACGAGCAGCTCCTGACAAATTAATCGAAGAGGGTGAAGTATCTATAACTCCACAAATTGTACCTATACAACGTATGAGAAATAAAATAGTAAACATTGAATCTATTCGAAAGTGTTTTCAACCAGATGCTTTCCTGATAATTGAGCAATTGAAAAGTGCAATCATTTGCATGGGGTGGAAATGCTGTGACTGTTTAGAAGATTTAGAATATAATTGTATTCAGTCTGATTTGCGTCTTAATTGGTATAACTAGACTTGTCAAAATATTGTAATTTATCCACCAGTCAAATATTGGTTTTGTCCAAACTGTAGATACCTATCATTTGTTACAAATTATATTTATTTGAAATCTTTTTATTACTTAATTAAAAATGATTTAATATGTAGAATGTATTGTCTGAGTTCTATTTCATATTTTTAATTTAATTATTTAAAAGTAAGGTTAAAGTTTACAATTGGGTGCCCCTTGTTTTTTGGCGATTCTTTTTTGACGCCAAGATCGGCGCCAGGAAGGCACAATTTCAAGATGGACGCTACACATAACCAAAATAAGTCAAAGAATTTCACAAACTCCGTGTCCATGTACACATCGGTCTATTTTCACTTAAAAAAACATCAGAGAATTGCACAAACTAATCACTGCCCATTGCCTCGTCTTTGTCCATGTGCACATCGATTTATTTTCACTTAAAAAAATCAAGAAGCTAAAACCAAGTTAAAACTCTCATGGTAACCAGAAATGGGGTTTCATCGCCAAAACTGAAGAAAATTTTTCGCCAAACGAAAGGGCACCCAATTCTACACTAGAGGCAAAAATAATGTGTGTTCATGAGAACGTTGACATTCAAAGAAAATCCAAATTTCTTTTAAAGCAATAAATAACAGTCAAATTTTCTAAGCACTAATTTATAACACAAACTATTGACATAAAACTGATTAACTGTTTATGTTCAACAAATGTGCTACATAGAATGATTTTACAAATGTATGGCATTTAATTATTACATATTGTTTTAACCATGCATAACTAATTTAAATCATAATGATTACACATTATTTATATCAATCGCACAGGTCAGCTAGTCAATAATAGAATTATGATACAACAATAATATAAATACAGTGTAGTAATAATATATACAATGTAGCAATAAAGAAATATGTGACAGTAAATATGCTAGATCACAATATGCTATAACACGATGCAATAAACATAGATAGTGCTGCTAGATTCCAAAATATAATGTAATGCAATCAAATAGGTAGCATTCTACCTTAAAATGAAGCAGTATAATCTATAAAAAATAAAATAATTAGCTAATGAAGTACAGGACGCATGGTGTCACTATAAATAATCACCAAAATATGTATAGTGAATATGTAAGAGAATAATTTGCAAGTAGTAATTATCAATTGCAAAGACGAGGTCAATCTATACACATGATTATGTTCAGAAAAAGATAAGATCAAATAAGGATTTAATGATGGTTCTAATAGCAAGTGAGAACTAGTATAATAAATATTTTTTAACAATAATTAGTTAAAAAATCTTTAGTGTATTGCCACGAAGGCTGCAGAAACGACTTAAATTCTTTCATTTAACAGAGGAATTTTTATGCAAACTTAGACCCTAGTCTTATAGCGTAGAACTGTCAAAATTTATTATTCAATAGGAAAACTTATTGAAAATTATAATGTTCTTATATATGCATCAATTTTTCAGTGTCCACACATGTTTATAGGTTCAAATGCCATATTTCAAAATCAGTTATTTATGAAATTAAACCTTATAAAATCTGATAATTCATTTTTGTGTGGAAATTTTTCAATCTAAATCTCTATTAAATTATTTTTGCCTTTTAAATTACACCCCATTATTTATTTAAATTTAATTTATTAATGTGTTTGTATAATATATCAAAGTTCTTTGAAATATTAGTACGAACAAAGTTCAAAATTCTTTGAAATATTTTTTGTATAATGAAAATAACGAGTAAAAAATAGAAAATTTAAAGAATAGAAAAATTAAAGAAGCATACAAAATTGTTAATAACCAGTATTATATCATTAATTGTTCATTTAATAGTTGATTTTATCGCTTTTAACTTATTTCACGTCTAAATTTTCTACGCGGGAATTCTCGGTCTAATTTTTATTATAAAAGACGAAAAAATTCGGAGAGGAATAAGGTAAAATCTTGATTGTGTAAAACACATATTCGAATCTAAATGTATTATAAGAAGTACAAAAAATGTATACAAGATCTTAGCCCCC
>KK113487.1:14029-134318 GCA_000611955.2 Stegodyphus mimosarum
CGATGTATCTGCAAATTCCTCACAAACCATGGAGCGTTGGTAATCTGTCTAAGGGTTTTGTTTTGAAAAACCTGAAGTTTTCGTCTGTAGGTTTTATAAACCGTAGCCCAAGCTGGTGCTGCGTACATTAAGATGGGTCGAATAAGTTGCAAATATAATCTTTTCTTTAGGGTGATACTTAGTGAAGAATTTTTGCCGATTAATGCATTAATGGCGATTTTAGCTGCTATTGCCTTATGCAGGGTGTGCATCACGTGATCTTTGAAAATCATTCTTGAGTCGAAATAAACTCCTAAATATTTGATTGTATTGACTACTTCTACTGCATGGCTGTTGATTTTTACATTTACTTCTACGGGGGTAAATCTTTTATGTCTTCTGAATAATATAACTTTGCATTTTTCCGGGTTTAATTTTAACTTCCATGCATTAAAGTATCTGGTGATATGGTTGACCGCAATTTCTAATTTTTCGACTGCATACTGAGGCTTTAGGGACTTAGTGAAGATTGCTGTGTCGTCTGCAAATTTACAAATTTTGCTTCCTATGGGTATGGGTAAGTCGTTAGTGTACATATTGTAGAGAAAAGGACCTAAAACCGAGCCCTGTGCTACACCACTGGTTATTTTCTTTCTGGTAGAATAGTTGGTGTTGATTTTTACGAAGAAGCTTCTATTTTTCAAATAATTTTGAATTAGCTTGATGAAATTGATAGGCAATCGAGCAAGGTATAGCTTGAAGAGTAAACCCTCGTGCCATACCTTGTCGAAAGCCTTTTCGATATCTAAAAAGCATCCTGCTATAGTGTTCTTTTTTCCAAAAGAATCTGCTATATACTCAGTGACGTTAAGTAGCTGATGAATTGTACTGTGCTGTTTGCGAAAACCAAATTGTTCCGCAGTGATGATTTCTTTTTCTTCTAAATGTGAAATTAATCTGGCTTGTAATACTCTTTCATAGATTTTAGATAAGCTGAGTAACAGGCTGATTGGTCTATAGGAGTTGAGGTTATTCGGGTTTTTCCTGGTTTGACGAAAGTAATGATGTTTGCAATTTTCCACTGGCCGGGGAAGTAGTTATGTCTTAAACAAGCATTTATGATATTTGTGATTAACACAATGTAGGTCTTGGGTAGATATTTTAATGCTTTATTTGAAATACCGTCATAGCCGGGGGCTTTTCGGGATTTAAGTTTTCGTATTATTTCCTGTATTTCTCTTGGCGATGTTGGTTTAATATGTTCATAACCTATTTTTTCTGGTAATTGGGTGATAAAATTTTTCACTTCTTCTTCTGTTTCTGGAACTGAACTATTATGTGTTGTGAAGGTTTTCTCAAGATGCTCTGCTAGGGCCTCGGCGATATCTTTTTCAGCATACAGGATTTGATTGTTTAGATGAATTGGGCCTATTTGTTCGTACGGTTTTTTAAAACATTTTGCTACCTTCCATATAGTGGTTTGGTCAAAGTCCATAGAATCTAATATATTATTCCAGTTTTCAGTACGATATTCATTTAGTAGGGTTTTAATTTCACGGACTTTTCTGTTAAGAATTGCTTTTAAACGGGGGTCTGGTGAATTTCTCCATGCTTTTGCTGTCCTATTCTTATCTTTGATTTTGTCAATTAGATGACTGGGTAATTTGGGTTTTGTAAATTCTTTTGTTTTGGTGGCCTGATTGAGCGCTTGGTTGATGCTTGTAGTTAGCTTGGTGATTTGGAACTCAATATCCGAAATATCGGATAAAACCGGTCTTGCTGGTAGTTTGGGTAGTTTATCCTCAAATATAGTCCAGTCTGTAATTTTTTGCAGGGGCATAGTGGCTTCAAAACCGTAATAAACAAATTTCACGGGTAAATGGTCGGAACTTAAATCGTGCATAACGTTTAAGTAAGGCATTTGTGTCATATTTTTGGTGATTATTAAATCTAAAATATCTGGGTTGCCTCTTTGGTTATAGAAAGTGGGCTGTTCTGGTCCGATGATTTTAATATCGTTGTTACTTGCATAGTCATGAAGGAATAAACCATTTCTGTTATTTCTGCTAGATTTCCATACCACATGTTTGGAATTGAAATCTCCCGCCAGGATAGTTGGGTAGGTATCATTTAAAATATTATCTATATCACTGTTGCACATAAAATTAGTTGGTGGGTTGTAAATTGAAATAAATACTACTGGGTCGTTGGTACGTGAGTGTACTATAACCGCAGTATTTTCGATGCTACTGGTGTTGACTTGAAATCTGGTGGCTTGTAGGTAGTTTTTAGCTAAGATTAATGTTCCTCCTCCTCTGTACTGGGTACGGTCGTTTCTAAAGGTGCGATAGCCTTGAATTTTGAATTTATTTGCTGCGCGGAGGTGAGTCTCGTTAACCATGAATATATCTATATCATGTTTATTGAGGAAATTTTGGACTTCGGATTTTTTGTTAACTATTCCATTAGCATTAAAAAATGCAACATTTAAGCTATTTTGAGTAGCTGTGTGGAAGTTAGTAATGCTGTTGATTGCTCTACGGTGCATTACAAAAAATCATTTGGAAGGCTTCATAGCCAACTTGGAGTTTCTCCATAAGTGTATTAGCTTTTAAGAATTTTTCTATCAGCTGTTTTCCTTTACTTATTATGTTTTGAATCCATAACATAAATTCTATCGGTGAGTTAAATCCTGATTGGTTGGTTTCTTCGCATTGATTGGTCGGTTTGGGATCCTCTTTTCTTGATTCTTGAGTCTCAGTCTTTTTTGGTAATGGGGGAAACTCCCTATCCCACGCATTGTTATTTGGTATCGGTGCTGGGTTGAAATTCCTTTCGTTTTGAGCTGCTATTGCTTTTCTAATATTGTCTGGGTGGCGCACACACCCACGATAAAAACTAATATGTGCCCCACCACACAAACAACACCTGCCTGGGAGGCTTTTATCCTTTTTGCATTCCAGTGTGAAATGATTAAGTCCGCATTTCAAACAGCGGGGTTTATGTCGGCAGTGCCCCTTGCTATGGCCATAGCGTTGGCATTTATGGCACTGTTTGTGCCCTGGGCTAGCTTTGAATTGAACTACTTGGATGCCTAAGTCTTGTAAGTGCGTTAGTTCGAAAATCTTTTTGCCTTGAGCATTGCGCTCAACTTCTGCTACGAAAACTGGGATTTTGATAATTTCTTCATCTATCTTTTTAGTTATTTGCCTGACACTTTTTACTGGTATTTTGAGGTCGTTCAGTTCATCAAGTATATCTTCTATTTTAGTGTGATTTGGTAATTTTTTGATCACTGCACGGATCGGTTTGTCTTGGGGTAAAGGGAAAGTGTGATAAGGGATATCACGATCTGTTAGGAATTTAGTTATTTTGCGATAATCATCGGAATCTTTTGTTTTGATGTGTATATCACCGCTTTTATTGTTGCTTTCGAAATTTGTGGCGATCTTTTTTAAGTCATCTCTTAATGGTTTCCAATTGGTAACATCTGAGATAATTATGGGTGGGATTCTTTTAGTTGTCTTGTAAGGTTTAACAAATTGACCTTCCATTTCCGGTTGAGAATTTAACACTTGGGTTTGATCGGGCAAGATATCCATATCGTCGTTATCCGAAAGTGCCATATATCTATTTTTTACTGATGTTTCCGAGCAAGTACTGCTTACGGAAAGATTACGCTTGTGGGTTTTCTTGGGTTTTTTCCATGTCTCTTTTTTGTTGGTTTTCTGCTGGGCTGGGGTATCTTTAGTACCTGGTGGATTAATTAACTTTTCAGTTACGATTTTTTGTACCTGGGAAAGAGAATTTTCCTTAAGATCATTTTGGGTGAGTTTTGTTACTGCTGCTTTACTTAGATGCTCAATCGCATTAGTAAGTAAGCTGAGTTGATCATTAGTAACCTGAGATACTCCGTTTTGGATCCTATTCAATTCCAATTTTAAGTTAGTAATTTGTAGGTTGATTTCATCATACGTGCCATTATTTATTAACGTAGTAATATAATCTGGATTTCTGAAGAAATCGTATCCTTCCATCTTCCAAAACAATCAATCTGAGAACCTATCCTTGGCTATGTCTATCATGAACCCTATCGTAATCGACAAAAAACATACTCACAATAAAGTCAAGATGAACTGCTCCAAGTACACCTGCTCTATATGCTGGGGGGTCAGTCAGTCAGTTAAAATGGCTTGAAAAAGAGAAAAAAAAAGAAAAAAAGGTGGTGCGAATAGCATCGGCCCCAATTTATATGGGTCAAAGGAATGAAAGTAGTAGTCAAACTACAACCAAATCCCATCCCAAATAGTTTAGTTTACCATACTGATTTGGTATCATGCTTATGAAAGTAATTTTGTACAATTCTTTATTCTTTCTAGCCGTGCGAATATTGCTTCGTGGGGTCGAGATATTTTTGTTAATTGATCCATTGTTTACGGGATTTAACTTGATTTTGATGAGCTCTTTTTAGAGAGAAAAATGGCAACGCTTATGTCAGCGTGTTTCATTTGTTTTCGATTACTGGGTGAAAAGAGCACCACAATATAGCAATCAGTGACAGTTGATTGTGTATGACACTGTTTGCGTTCGTGGTCATGTTTGTTTAGATTTTATTCTGGAACTAAACGGGTGTATAACTTTTAATGGCTACTCGCCGTTCGACGACTTCCTATGAAGATGATACACTTTCCGAAAGTGAAGATGTTATTAAAAAGCCCATTAATAGAAAAGTTTCTATGGTCTCCAAATATCATATTTTAGCCTTCATATTAACTTTCTTCAGGTGCGTGACTTCAGATGTGTTTTGTATTCTACGTGCTCTTCGTAACCTGTGTCTTACAATTCAGTGAATAAATTAATTTGATGTCACCTGTAAATAATAACTATAGTTATCTATTTTTTTTCCCCTTTGCTTTAGTTTCTGCAACTTAATTCTGTGATACGTGTAAATTAAATGTTTTCATTATTTTTCTATTGGAATAGTTGGTTAAAAGAACCTTAGTTAAAAAAATAAATTATGTTCGTTTTAATATATTCTGGAGGGGGGAGGGTGGAATGTAAAGTATTAAAAATCTGTATCTTAATGCATGAGGCTTTTGTATAATTTTTATCCACTGCTAGTAAGTAGATCTGCTATGACCGATTATAATCTTTAAGAGTTTGGGTTTTTAAAAAGTAATTCGCAGAATCTGAAAATGCTGTGATACGTATAAAAATGCAATTTAAATAAATAGCATTATTTTTTAGAAATATTTTACTGTCTTATGTATTTACAATATTTTGGCTTTGGATATATTCTGTTTTATTTTCTATTTATTATTTTCTTTTCTGTTTTTGATTCAAGAATGTACTCCAGTTTGATATATATTTTTAAATGACTACAGTGGCTCCTAAAAGTGTTTGTACACTTTAAAAATTTTCAGAAAAAGCTCTGCAGTCCAGAACTGAATTCGAGTATAAAGCCCAATATTTTTTCATATCATCTCCATGTGGTTTCGAATAAAACTAAACTTTTTTTTAATACTCATTTATTTTATTGTCTAAAATTGGAAAATATAAAGAGGCATAGATTAAACATGCTACAAAAATGATCGTACGCTAAAACATTTTCGTAAAATTTCATAAATAAAATTGTCTGTCACTTTTTTTTTACTTTTGCATTTTGATAATGTTTAAAAATTCTCTTGACTGTATTCTTTCCTTCCTTATTTTGATGTATTTTTAATAATATTAAAAAATGGGTTGTAGTCATAAGGAAACAACAAAATCTTTCAAAAATTGACCATTTCTCATCATAAAGGTGGAAAATTGATCCAGGATATTGCTAAATTAGTAAAATTATCTCATTCTATGGCCCAGTATGTGATAAAACACTTTAAAGAAGGAAATCTGATAAAAAATAAAGTAAGAAGAAGTCGACTGGCAAAGTTACAACATGATCAGAGATTTATAGTTAGAAAATTTGTGACAGATCCACATTTGAGTGCTGTAATGATTTCTACAAAAATTTACTGAAAAGTCTTACACTTTAGTTTCACCTACAACTGTTCGATGAGTGTTCAGATCAGCTGGATTATATGGACACTCTGCTGAAAGAAAATTCTTTGTAAGTGCAAAAAGTATAAAGCTTATTATTTCCTTTGCAAAATCAGTGGTAAGTAAGCCCAAAGCGTATATTATTTGCAGATGAAAGCAAATTTAAGGTTTTTGCTTCCAATGGGCATATAATTATGTGGAGAATTAAAAATGAGGAATTTGGTATGTGTATAATTGTCCAAAAGTTCTGAAAACATCATGTCAGTCATAAATTTTAAACCCATTAGAACACATTTGGAAAGAATTAGAGTGCGAAGACACGACACCAAACTGAAAACAGGAATGATTGAAGAATGGAGGAACATTGATGCTGATGTTATAAAAAAAAAAAAAAAGCAGGGTTCAAATGCGCTTTAGCCCACTGCTTGGCGGCGATTGTTTTTGAATGAGCAATAAATGCGCCAACATGGGTAACTCCGTATATCCGCGAACATGGCTGACTGGGTATTTTGAAGCTACGGAAACATATAGTTTTCGCGCATGCGTATTTCCTATTTTATAAAGAACGGTTTTATTGGTAATGTGAGATGACGTAGCGGTTTATTCGAAATTCTTACGTGTTAATTTGAGTAGTTATTTCAGTTCTCGTTTTATTCTTTGAATGCGGTGTTTTTCTATTGAGTGTTTGCTATTTTCGTACGTATATTTCGCTAAATACCAAGTCGCTATGGATTTAGCTGTGATGCTGAGAGAGGTGAGTGAATGTACATGTACATTTATTACTTTATTGGAAGTGCAAGGGAAACGTGATTGATTGGTGTATGAAAGCTGGTTATTTTGTTGATTTGTGCACATTGCCTACATTGTGCAATTCGCTGATGTTTTTTTTAAGTTAAAACGGAACGCTGTGCACATGGCATTTTCTTGTAATTTATTTTCGTTATTTTAGCTTATTTTGTTGATTTGTGTACGTTGCCTACATTGTGCAATTCGCTGAAGTTTTTTTTAAGTTTAAAAGGAACGCTGTGCACATGGCATTTTCTTGTAATTTATTTTCGTTATTTTAGCTTATTTTGTTCATTTGTGCACGTTGCGTACATTGTGCAATTCGCTGAAGTTTTTTTTAAGTTTAAAAGGAACGCTGTGCACATGGCATTTTCTTGTAATTTATTTTCGTTATTTTAGCTTATTTTGTTCATTTGTGTACGTTGCCTACATTGTGCAATTCTCAGATTTTTTTTTAAGTTAAAACGGAACGGTGTGTACATGGTATCGTTTGTAATTTTAATGCCCTTTTAAAAAAAATTCCTTCTTTCTTGGATGCCATTTTGGTTACGTTTTCGCGGAGCGTGTCGGGAAGGTTATGTAACGGCATAAAATGTGTAAGTATTACAACATAAAATGTAAATAATTAATTTAAAGCTAACTGACAAATATTTTAATGATCGTAATGTTCGTTTTGCATATTATTTTATTATATTTTTGTGGCAACAGTTTCCATACTAATTTATGCTTTAGAATTCTATGTTTTGTTTACAATAGGTTTTCGCGGAGCGTGTCGGGAAGGTTGCAATTAATTGCAAAGACGTTTCGCAGAAACGCGCCGAATTGGCGATTTTCAAAACATCACCAAGCAGTGGGCTAAAGCGCATTTTCACCAAAAGCAGTTAAACTCTATGCCCAGACATTTGAAAATGTCATAAAATCTGCATGGTATCCTCCAAAGTACTAATTGACAAAAATACTATAATATTTACTAATATTTACATTTTTTCTTTAAAGTGTATGAAGACTTTTGTGAGGTTATTTATTTTGAAAAAAAAAAAATTTTTTTTACTGTACTCATAAAATTATAATATATTTTTCCTGAAAAAAATTTAATAGATATTATTAAAAAAATTCTCGTTCTTAAAAATAAATTTTTATTAATGAGAAAAGCAATATTCCAGTGAAACACGTAAGTATACAAACACTTTTGGGAGCCACTAATGTGTATAGAATACAGAACGTTGTGTGAGATTAACATTAATTTTTTTGCAGCGTTCATTGTATAATTGTAAAAGCATAAAACATTTCACAAAATTGAATTGGGAAAAGTACGTGACTTTTCCGAAAATAGATCAGTATCAGCATTTAGTCTTGTGGAGAATCGTGATTATCAGAATTTGCGACTTTGATAGGCATAATATTTTAAAATTTTTTGTAGAAAGTAGTCTTTAAATTGTCTATTTCAGCCAGGTATTCCAAAAGTTAAAACAAATTTAATGATTGACTTTTATTATCTATAAAAATCAAATAATAGGCATTAAAGTATTAATGAAATCTTAATTTTCTTGTGTGATGCATCATCATCTGTGCCGATCCTAGACCATCAACTACTCACTTGCAAATGGGCTGTTCTTTTTTCACAGAAATATAATATGTTTGATAATCATTTCATAGCTGTTGAATTTTGGGTGTGAGCACCTGTTTTTGGATCAACAAAATTAAATATGTGTTTCACAGTTAAGTTGTTACTAGCCTTTTCAAGCTTGTCTGTTTTATAGGCTTGCCAAGAATCTGAATGTATTGTCAATTTTTCCATTGTGTGGGCTACAATCTTTGATATCAGTCTGCTTGTTTCTCGATTTGGAGCGTGAACAAGAAAGCACTCCCCACTTTTACGGCATAACCTTCTGAATATCCGCTGTTGTGGAAGTGCCCTGCCAATGCTGTTTTTCTGCCACATGAATAAACTGTCATCAATTTTGATTCTTTTTCCAAGGTCACCTGTTCATCCTTTAGGCTGTCTAATATGAGAATTGTCTTTTATAAAATTTTTCCAGTCAATCATGGTATTTTTGCATATGTTGAGTTATTTATCACACTACTTAATCCTCCACATACAGCCCCAGTGATTTCCAATGGATATGAAATCCATCTCGTGGTATGGGGTTGCATGAAAATAGCTTGCATAAGTTTTTCTTATTTTCAATGCGAAACCTGCTTTTTTCTCCGTGTAGGCTTAGAATATTGTCATATTCATATTTCAAATTTCGTTTTGCACCTAGATGACTTTACACATTTATATATATTGTAAGGGAGTACTATTGTTTCTTCACAGCTGAACATGATCAAAGTTGCTGCTTTCATTGTGAATGATAAGAAAATAGTAAATATGCTTAGTTCTTTTCATGATGTGTTATCTGTATCAGTTTATTCAGGGACTTCAAAAGAAAAGTTAAAGCCAAAAGTTATTTATGATTATAACTTTACCATGGGTGGGGATGTAATCAGGAGATGTCGTACTACCTTAATACCTGAAAACAACTTCATAAATATTACAAGAAAATATTTTTCCATGTATGGAATCAAACAATGTGGGATTCATATATAATATAAAAAAAATAATAATAATAAATAACAAAAATGAAAAAATCTCTTCTTGATTTCAAGCTAGCTGTGATCAAGGAAATCTTTGACAAATACTGTTCTGCTATATGTTCATCAATACGGTCTAGTGATGATAGTATTAACTTTATTCACCTTGTAGGGAGTCACTTTGTAAGCCACATACCACAAAATTCTATAAAAAAGAAACCTAGAAGGCAATGTGCTGTGTATGCTCCAAAAAAGACAACTATGAGAAAAAGATACATAAACTCACATAGAGACTCTCAAAGATATATAGAGAGACTTTGGTGTGAAAGAATGTAAAGTTGGATTATGTTTAGAGCCATGTTTCAAGGTTTACCACACTAAAAAAACGTTTGTACAATAATAAGTAATATTATTAGCTGTACAAATTAGTTAGCATGTACTATATTTGTCAAAATCAAAAAGATCCTGTGTATTGTTTGTACAATAATAAGTAATATTATTAGCTGTACAAATTAGTTAGCATGTACTATATTTATCAAAATCAAAAAGATCCTGTGTATTTTTATTCCATGCATGCTAAAATCACATTAGCCATATTGTATGTTTTTTAAAAATTAAAAAACTTATAATTCCTGCATTATACTAATTTTGTTTATAAAGATATGAATAGTAACATATGAAGAAAGAGAAAATTAAAAAAAAAAAAAAAAAAAAAAGATTTCAGGACTGTGTATCAAAATCGAGCAGTACGCAGAGGGTTAAGCAACGTTAGTTCCTGTGTCCAACAATAGATGAAATGCAACACTGTTAGGAATGGTATCCTGGAACCATTAAACCAGCTGGCAAATCAAATGCTTTTTTTTTTTTTTTTTTATAATGTTTCATGTTGCCCCTCCACATACTTTCGTTTACTTATAGTTTAATTTTGTGCCTATTTGCACATATTTGATTGCAAGTTAATATATCTTTGAAGAACAATACAGAATCTTCATCACTCCACTTTAAAATAAAAATTGTGAACTTATTTAAAAATGTTTAAATTGAAAAAGAATTATTACATTATTATATGGTTCATCAAAATCGGCTAATAGAAGTTAAAAGTAAAATTAACTTTTTTTGTTTTTTTTTCCATCATTTGGCAGTTTATCTTGGGGGCCATGAAAATCATTTACCAGATAAAGATATAATTAATAACATTAATATACTGTATTATTAATGTATTTATGTATGTGATGTATTAATATATTAATGCATGTGAAAGCATGTTCTTCAAAAGAATAAAAATAGCATGAAAAAACTAAAATAAATGCAGCATAAGCTAAATAATTTTGTGAAACAAGTCTAATATTTACGAATATCTTGTTCACTGGAGTTGATTAGTATTTAAGTGGCTAAACCTGCAGAGTTCTGGCAAGTGTGTTATCAGGGTCAAAATTCAATAATGAAATAAATTGGCCTTTGTGTACTTCATATAATTTTTCTTATCTGTAATATATATGTACAATTAAAAAAGAGAAAAGGGCCTAGCAAATGTTGATGGCGTAGAACGTAGATCCATACCGAAGCAGGAACTTGATTGTGGCTACAATTCACTTGTCACTCTAATCATGCCTACTTCCAGAACATTTACATTTTTTAATACTGTTGCAACAGGAAGAGAGCACAATGAGATTGCGTCCAAGCAGCATGTAAGGGGAAGCTAAAAGTGCACATTTAACCAATATGGCAGTCTGTTAAGATAATGGTTTTGTTTAAGTCAGAAAGGTTTAAGTTCTCAGAGTTTAGGTTCCGATTTAACTACATCATCAGCGTTATGCAAGCTCTGGCATAGATTTATCTAGAAATGATGCAGTCTAGAAATGTTATTAATTTTTTTAGAACAAAGATGAAATACCCCGATTAAAAATGAATTAAGAAGCTGTTATTAAATCAAATTATAAAGCTGATTTACATATTTTTTATCTCACATGTATAAGCAGTTCTTCAAGAAAATATCAGTACTTTCTGATTATCCACCCAACATGAAAATAATTTCACCAGGGAGTCACCACCACTGTGTCACTGTAATGTGCAAACCACAATGTCACCCAAATCTATTTATGTGTATGCCGAGAAATGTGCATATACACAGTAGATGAGTGGTGGTTGTTAATGTTTGCTTTTGTTGCATTAGTGACAGTCATTATTGTTTGTTTTCGTTGCATTGACTGTTTTTTTTTTTTTTTTGTTGTAAGGAGTTGTAGTAGGACTGTGGAGAGGAAGGAGTTGTAGGACTGTGGAGTTTAGATAGGATATAAGAGGACTATAATAGGATGAAGAAGAAAGCATTACTTATCTTCAGAAATACAGCATTTTTTCCAACAGTAAAGAACGCAAAAATTAACATTCCATGAAGTTATACTTCATAAATGATCAAATTTTATGAATCAAATTTTTTGTGCTGATGCTGAATTTCTGTTGTTCTCTAATGTTCTTATGAGCAAAAACAGATCTCTGTGTGCATGGAAAAAGAACAGCCTGTGCAGTGCCAAAGTAATGCAATTCTCTGATGTTTTTTAAAGCAAAAACAGATCGCTGTGTACATGGAGAGAACAACAATGCAAGCAGTGCCAAGATGTTCCATGGTGCCGAGTTTCTGCAATTCTGTGGTGTTGTTTGAAGCTAAAACAGATTGCTGTATAGATGAGGAGAAAAGCAGGGGAGAAAAAAGTATTTTATTATAAATGTTTCTTGCATTTTTAATTTTCTTAATTGAATGCTGTTTTATGTAATAGTTAGAGCTTTGCCATTTTTGAAAATGACTGTCATCTTTCACATCTTAAGTTTGTGAAAAACTAGTTGCGAACAACTGGCGACTTTCAAGAGCATTGGGCAGGTAATTAGAAATTGCCGAAAAATCAAATTAACTTGAAATAATGGACTGTAAGGGCTTAAAGTATGATTTATTAATGAAGACATTATGAGAAGGCATACTTATTAAAGTAAATAACATGGAATTTCATTGTTAAAGGCATAGAATTGCCTTTAAATTAGAAAAATCATTATAATTGAAAACATCAAACACTTTTCCTTATAAATTTGGTGTTATGTACAGATTGTTCTTTAATTCATGTAACCGACTTTAAGAGCACATAAAAACAGACATACAGCGTATGGTAGGAATGGTTGCAGGGAGTGAATAATGCAGAAAACAGAAGATAAAAAAGTTTCGATACTTTCTGATTATTTGCCCAGTCATACTGAAAAGTCATCAGTTGTTGGTGTCTAATTTTTCGTCAGCATACCATGGGAAAAAAACCCAGCCATTTTAGAAAATGGCAGTCAACTAAAAATTACAAATTAATTGACAAAATTTAAAATAACATGAAGCTGCAAATTGTAAAATTAAAAATGCAATATTTCTGATTATTTGCCCATGTGCACAGCAATTTATTTTAACCAAAAAAAAAAAAATTCAGAATTCTCGGCATTGTACAGGAGAAATCCTAAATGTGACTGATGGAGTTATCAAAAATTTTCATTTATAGAAGGCTACCAAAATGTGCTGTCTAGTGTCTCCCCCTTTAGTTCTGACAATTTGTAGTAGTATGAACAAACGTGGGTTTTGATTAGCTCTACTGCCCTTTCATTGCTCTGCAAATTAAAAAACACTATTGTGTAACCACTGATTTATGTTGTCTGTAAGACAAAAATGTAAGGACATTTCACACAGCATTGAATATTGTTAGTTGTATCTTATCTTATTCTTATGTTATTTGGATTGCTGAATGACATGACTCTGTTTAAAAATAATGATTACAGTACAAAGTCCGAGATCCGCACGTCCAATATCCGGAATGATCTAAAAGCCACAAACAATGCGCATTTGATTTTTTCCTCCCATAATAAAACATGTGGAGAGTCTCAATTCTTAATTTCACTTAGGCACTAAATAAAATACCTCATTATTGAAGAAACAATCATTTTAGCATAAATTTGTGAGATCAATAATTGAGTTCCATAGCTGCATATCTGCTTGGCAACATCTCAAACCGAAACATTCTACATAGAAACATCGTTGATTTTACACCTACTAGTATTTTTTATCCCTGACGCCAACCTGTCGAATCATTATTTATTATATTTTACTTTCATTACAGCACATTTGTGAACACATGCCAACCTGAGTAAGCAAAGCCTAAACATTTTTTTATATTAATAATTGAATAACAAAGAGTATGGCAACCTGTTATACTGACATTATGCTTGGCAATGATTAAAGGTTTAAGTTAAATGTGCTAAGAAATGCTGACGAGGAAAAATTTAACAAAATTTTCTTTCCATATGCTAAAAATAGGTTTTGTTAATGAAACTCATAGGCCAAAAGATTATATTTAGTGCTATTTGAATTAAGAATAACTGATATGTTATTCACATAAACCCAGAAGCGACGTCAGAGCTTGTATGGCCGCACCAGGCGGTAGAATTTAGGGAAGACATGATTTTTTTAATTTAGAGAAGCACCAAGCGACAAAATTAAGGGATGACGAAATTTTTATATTTTATGGAAAGCACTGGGATCCAAAGTTTAGAGTTGGCAAAAATTTAGAACTTAGCAGAGACTGCATCAGGCGGTAAGATAACTAGCAACGGCCCTCCATAAACCTTAAGTATATGTCGGAGTTTATTTAGCCTTAAGCATGTGCAAGAATTAGACGTAGATATAATAAATAAATAACTAAACTAATATAATTCAGGCTTCATTGTCTTGGTACAGTATAAAAGCAAGACAAAATTTACCAGAACAACTTGTCTTTCATTGCCAATCTCATGACACATAGCCAATATTGTATAGCTGACGCTATTAAGCTAGGCTAAAATTATACTTTACTTATTTTAAGGAATTTCAGTTAATATAGCAGACTGAGCTGTTCCTAATCTTCTAATTTGATCCAACTTATTATTTTTTTACAGACTGTTTATTATTACAGCAATTTTGTGAAAATTACAGTTTGACCTTTCGATTATGTTGGAAAGAGTTTCTGTTGGTAACTTTATTTTCAATTATATGTCGGTACTTTAATACACATTCTGCTAAGGCTGCGTTCTCAAGTGAACTATAGTTTTGCCTATTTAGATCATCCTTGTTTATTTATAAAATAGCACTTACCATCAGAATTCATCCTTAAAAACTCCAGATTATGCCGTAAATGTCACATGAATACTTTCAACCAATGACAATGCTTCTTACAAATAATCCAGGTATCTCTCATAAATCACGTAATTCAGTGATGGAGAATACCAAATGTGCTAACTATAGCTCAGACTAGATTTAGATTGATAATCTAATATCTGGAAAAATCCTAAATCCTGAATCGGCGAAGTCCCGACGAGTCTGGATCTCGGACTTTGTACTGTATAAAAGTTGGATATATTTTAACATCTAGATTATGGCCATTTCTATAGTATATATGTGCACAAGATAAATTTTGTTATAATTTGAAAACTGAAAAGATAGAATTATTTATTAGTTTTAAAGACTTACTTTAAAGAGAGATTAAAGACTACTAGAGGTACCTTGCATCTTATTTGCAACTTATTACTGTTTGGAAACTGATTAAATTCATGTAGTGGTAAAACAGTTGAGATTGATTCAAGCTTCTGATGTAATTAAGTTGTCAAATAACTTAGAAGTAAAATATCTTTTTTTTTTTTTTTTTTAATCTGATGTATGCATTTCATTGCTTTTGAATATCGTCTAGTTAAATTTTTAAAATGCTAAAGAATTATGTACGAAGTATAAAAGAATATATTTTCTGATTATTTGCAGTCACAAGAAAAGTTAGCAAATCATCGGCAAATTTGTGAATCAGTGGGAAACACTTGTTTGGGTTATCTTTCCAGCTCGTAGGTACTGTCTATTCATAAAAAATAATAGCATTTTTATAAGAAACAGGGCATTTTGTGAAGGAAAGAAAAATTTGGTTAGCTGATGTATATATTTTTTACTGCAATGAGTACAGTTTCGAGAAGTAATGATTAAAGCATGCAAATCCACATGTTTTCAGATGTGTGTGATATGTTCACATGTAGCTGCGAGTGCAGATAATCAGAAAGTACCGAAAGGGGTAAAAAATTCTTATTTAAAGAAAGTGTCCTAAGAACTAACAAAGAAGGAGAAAAACAGGTTTATCTGTTATTTAGTTACTTAAAGATTATTCCGTCGATCATGAAATTTTGTTACCATTGAACTATGAAAGTTGGCAAAGATCATGTCAAAGTTGCACCATTTGAACCTGGAATTCTGAAGGAACTAACACTTCTTTATTTTATAAGCAATCACATTTTTTTTTTACTTATATAATCAATAAATACAAATTACAAATTCAGCACCTTTGTAAAACATATGTAAATATTAATCAAGCTTTTAGATTAGCTGACAAAGCAGTATATTAAAACCTATGCCATATTTTACTGGAAGCTTTGTTTGAATGCTATGAGCACAAACTTCCTGCATTTCTTCCAATCTATTACAGTTTTGTCAATCATGTTGAGCTGCTCCTTTCCTCATGTAATAGATGTTAATTCTCTTGACCAGCTGTGAAAAAACTTGAATGCAGTCACAGATGTGATTCTGCGGCTCTTAAACCATGCTCCTTTTCAAATGGATATTTTCTTGACACAATTTTTCACATTGCATTGCCATTGTTTATTTGTTTTCAAATAAAGTGTCATATCGTGTCCATTAAAACACTTTTTTTTGTATGATACATTCTTATAACTTAATCCGCTGCTTTTATCGTTCCGCTGCTTTCTGTTCTGTAGAAGGCAGGTCCTAAAGTTTAATATTTTTTTTTCAAAGTATGAAAAAAAAGTACTGTATAGTTTATGTCCTTGTTCACAAAACCAACAGGTGGGGTTACATCAAACAAAAGCGCAGATGTTACGAGTGTTGCAACATAATGCTTATCCGTAATTGGGGCTGAATCGTATTGCTTGGCAAGAGTTTCACGGTCGACAGGATAATTTGTTTAGTGCAGTTATTTATGCTGTGTTCTTAGTCTAAAAGAACTGACATTTATATCTTGTCTTTTGTAGCTATGCTTTGTTTCATGCTACAAGGAAGACATTTAGCAATGTAAAGGTTACAATATCAGAAACATGGACTCCTCAAAACCTTTCTCTGCCTGACATCTTTGATGATGTGAGTATAACACAAGTATTTATTGTATTATTTAAAAATGTGGAAATTTTATTTGTGAATAAAAGCTGAATGGTGTTTTTTCCTAGCTATTCATTTTTTAATATGCAAAATTTCAGACTGAAAGAATAATATGAAAGAGATTGTTGTACCAATATTGATTATATGTGCTTAGTTTAAACAAATAAGTGTATTGGATATAAATATATATACATATATGTCTGAGGAAGAGGAGAGAGATATTAACGGGATATTTTTTGTGTTTATTTTCATATGTTGATTCATAGGAAAGAACGGTTGATACTTTTTCTGTTAATGGGCCATCACATAGCACAAAACATCAAAATAAAAATAATTAAACTATTTGGTTCAAAATCTGTAGATGGCAGCAACTGTAACAATTGCCACCATCTAGGTACTTAGAGCTTCATAGAAAAATGACTGTTTTATTAAATCCAGAATAAACACAAAAGATGTTTTACCTGATTAAATTTCAGATTACATAAGAGGCACAAAAGTGCTAATTTCATTTAATATTGCAAAAAAAAATTTTTTTGCTTCTTTTCATGCAGTCACTATCACATGAATTCGATGAAGTAGAAATGTAGATAATGCTGACAGGTGCAGTGCTGATATTTATTTTGCTGTTTTGCACATGGCATTATGTATCAAGATCAATAGCATTGTATTTTTGAATTGTGATTGACTTAAGGTGTTCATTTGCAGCAGCTGCCGATTTGTTTGCTTAACCTTTTGAGGACGGGATGGCCATTATAGTGGCCATAGAATCCCCTGTTTGAAAAGACAGGGTTGTCCACTTTAGTGGTCATGTCTTTTCCCCCATTTTCCAGGCTGAAAGAGTGGGGTGAAGTGTCAAATTTGATGTCCCTGGGGTTTTAACCACTTATCTCTTTGAAAGGTCTTTGTGCTAAGGATCTGGTTTTCCCAATTTTTCCCTTATCGTTCTTGTGCTTTTGCCTTTATAAAAGAGAGGAATTTCTTCATTGTTTTTCTCCCTGGGGCTCATCTCTAGCCATTAGATGACACATTTTAAAAGCTACCTCCATATCAGTGTCTTGATTTCACGGTCAAATAATTTTGAAGTAAGACGTTTAGAATGAATTAGAGTAGCATTCATAAAATGTCACATTCCATTGAGCTATGAGAATACATAGCTACAGAATTTGCGATAACTGCGTTTGTTAATTGTAAACAGAGCTTTGCAACACTGCATATTTTCTTAAGTTATCTAGGAATTATTTTGATTTTTTCTTGTAATTAATTAAGTATTTTAATTACAGAATTATTTAAGGAATTGAGGAATTATTTTGATTTTTCAGTCTTTATTTCCGTATGTCTGTTCATGCTGAAGTGACCTTCATGCATGGAAGTTTAATATGATGGTACTGTTGTTCAAACAAATCACAAGAACATAAATATAAATTTTGTATCAAAGAAACAAAAATAACTTTACAATTTCAGTCTGACAACTGGAAATCATAAATACGCTAAAACTAGTGAATCAGTTTGAAAGCTTTTGCCTTTATAGAAGAGAGGAATTTCTTCATTGTGTTTCTCCTTGGGGCTCATCTCTAGCCATTAGATGGCACATTACTGATTGATGACACATTTTAAAAGTTACCTCCATATCGGTGTCTCGATTTCATGGTCAAATAATTTTGAAGTAAGACGTTCAGAATGAATTAGAGTAGCATTCGTAAAATGTCACATTCCATTGAGCTACGAGAATACAAACATAATATAAAACCTGTCATATAATATACAAATCATTGTTCTAGGACAACACATGTGAATCCCCATCTGAATTTCTGAACTGTGACCTTTTAACTGATTGAATGCCTTTATCATTCATTAGGCACATATCTCAGCAACTGCGCTCAAGGACAAATATCTGAGGGCAGATCTTGGCCATAAAATAGTTTTGAGAATAGAACATAAGTGTGTGGTATTAAAACCAGTGAATAGCTGCCAAATTTTCAATAGAAAAGGGGAAAACGGTCAATTCAACTGTGTCAGTATAGGATTCACTTGACCAGACGAAGTTTTTTGAGTAACTGCACATAAAGATACTTACTAATATATTGTAGAATTTAAATTGCCCTGTATAAAATATGCCGCTATGGTTGATGTCAAAGCTGCTACAAAGACACCTGGAGATGAAACGAACTGGTTTAGACAATAGAGGAAATAGAAAAGTTCACATGCGACAACGATTTCAAACAGGAGGGATTTTCATTGACCGGGCACCTGAAATTATGTGGAAATTTCTCTTAATGTGCTAAATTATGTGGCATAATAAAATATAGAATAATGTAATACAGTATTGAAGGTAACAACTAACTATAGTGTAACTTTTTCCCACAGTTTTTCAGAAACTACACGTAACAAACAATTTTCCCTTCAATTTGAAAAACTCTTTGCACTATGAAATTACTTTAATTTAGTGCTGGAGTGAACACGTTCCCTTAGTGAGGCAGGGAATTTAGTATAAAAAGACAAATGGAATTTACTTTTAAATGTGGTGTTTTGAAGTATGGGTTTGCATACCAAATAATTTGACAGTTTTAATGATTTGAATTTATTCTATTATTAGTACTTGAAGTATATTGCTCACTAATTTTCAATAAACAGTATAAAACTAAAATATATTATTCTAAAAAACAGTTTTGGAACTTCTGTTTTATTCTGCAGATATTTTGGAAAAGAACTGAATGTAAATTAGGAACACTCTCGTAATTGCACATTGCAATGCTAACAATCTACAACAAAATAATTTTTAATTAAACCAGATATATTCTAATTTACTGAAAGTTTCCTTCTTAAATAGTATGTTATCAAGCAGATTTTTAACAATTACATAAAATTAAAATTTTATTATGTTTACAGCGCATAATTTTAACAGTTCCACTGAACTTTAATTTTTAATCATTTCTATAGCAAGTTTTTATTTTTAATTATTTCTTGTATGGAAGAAAGTTCAAAGATATAGCTATAGTTGATAATATATACCAAACCAAGTGTAAAATTAGAAGGAAATTTAACAGTGAAAAAAAAAAAAAAAGACCGAGATGAAGAATAGTTAATTTAAAATTGTCCATGAAATAATCAAATAGTTGAAATAATTTTGTGACATGACAGAAGTAATTATTGTAAACACTTTCTAAAGACACATAATTTTGTAGTGTAATTTAAAGTTCAAACAAATTTTTTGTTAAAACGAAAGTAACGCATTATAATATAAAAATTGCATTTTCTTCAATGGAAGTTTACGCATTTCCTTCTGCGTAATGTCCAGCAGTCTCATTCTGGAACAATTGCAATATGAAATTTTCCCTCAATGATGAAAAGCATCTTGAAGTCTGGTCACTAATCCCTACATTTGCCTTCTTTTTGTGACATAAATGCACCCCTCTAAGAATCCATTAAACTACACACAAGGATCTTTGTTGCAAATAGGAGGCGATTTCTTAAAGAGGGGAAAGCATTCTGTTCAAGAAACCCCTTCCTTTCAAGGCTTTAACATCTGCCAAAGCCCTGGCCTGAAAATGTTAAGTAACTGAAAAGTATAGGAGAAAAAATTCTTTTGAAAATTTGTAAAATTCTGAACCGAAATGCTAAACAAAACTACTACCACTTTGGAAATATTTGGTACATCATGCTTATATGCTGAAAAAGGAACATATGCCAATTTGCTACATAATCATCATCTTTGTTTATACTGCTACAGAGATACTCTCATTGGCTGCTGTCCTCCTGCAAGTCATCATTGTAAGCATTTTCACTTATCTGAAAAACTTCTGTAGCATTTTCAAAAGCTTTGAATTCGAGCGATAGAGAAAACGCTGCAAGTGATGTGCAGGGATTGCCATTTGTGACACCATATCTTTTCTTTTGCACATACTGAAATCTATATTGCTATGAAAGCTATTTAGGTCTTCAGTAACCTTTTTGTGTAATGTCATAGGCCAGCAGTTCTCAAGATTTTGACTAATGTGTACCATCTAAACAAAAATTGAAAACCTCTAGTACCACCACGACTACATTTTTACATTGATTATTTTTGAATTTCTGAATAGAAAATTTTAAAAAAAAATGATACCTTTCAGATTTTATATTATGTCCAAAGGGGCATTTTTTTTAACGTTTTGTGTGTTAAGTTTATTTATTAAATATCATCATGTTCTTTGCACTTAAACCATAAAATTTAATTTAACAGCAATATAAAAAAATATTTAAATGAGCATATCTTCAGAATTTTCGATACACAGTCTTGCAGGCTGGAGACTTTTTTTTTTTCCCCATACAGCGTTGCCATTGCTTGCTTTGAAATCATCGAGTATGTTAATCAAAAATTCGTTAAAGTGTTATAAAATAGGAAATTGATAATAGAACAAATTCCAAATTAGTGTGTCCAGATGCCCATACTCGCTAGAGGATTACGTTAGCCAAAATTTTGATGGCTGTAGGTACCGTGGTTTGATTAGTGTGCAAGAAACGTACAAACATTTATGTAGATTCTTCATTATTTAATTTCCTTAAATGTAGCACAGGGCAATAATGTTGGGTGGCAAAAATTTGAAAAGTGAAACACATTTAAGTTTTCTGCACAAAATGCCAAAACGAAGTTAATAGCCCTTCTGGGCTAACTCCCTTCGGCTAAAAAAAAAGAAATAGTATTTTCCACAATACGATTAAATTCGAAAGCAAATATAAAATTTTAAAAATAAAAATTAAATATCTGAAAGCGTTCAGATTTATATTACTCCCAAAAGAACATTTTTTGAACATTTGGTGTGTTATGTTTAAATATCATGTTCTTCGCACTTAAAACACATAAAATTTAATTCAACAGCAATATCACAAAATATTAAAAACAGCATACCTTTAGAATTTCCGATACGCAGTCTCGCGTGTTGGTGATTGAAAGGGTTTTTTTCCCCGTACAGTGATACCATTGCTCACTTCAAAATCATTGAGTTGTGTTAATAAAAAACATTGTTAAACGTTTGCAAAATTTCAAATATATAATAAAATAAATTCAAAATTCGGGCTTCCAAATGGCCATGTTTGGTTGAAAGACTACGTAATTCAAAATTCGATGGCTCTAGGCACCAGTGTGTTTTCACAGTATGAGAAGCATTCTTGCATTAACGTAGTTTTTCATTATTTAGTTTCTTTAAGTATAATACATGGCAATAATATTTGGTGGCAGTAGTTTGAAAAGTGAATCGATGCTAAGTGCCGTTTTGAAATTAATAGCCCTTCTGGGTTAACGCCCTTTGTTGTAAAAAATATTTTGTCATTTGCACAACCTATTGGCTATTTGAATTAAATATGCACACATAAAAATATTAGATTAAAAATTGGTTACCATTTTAATTATTAAAATTTAAGATATAATACTTTAATTCTAAAATTTAATGCAAAATTTGGGCCTGTTTAAGAGAAGTCAATTCCTTTATGTCTTTCTTATTTCACATAGTTTTAAGCATAAATTAGAATCCAGATTTAATTTTGTTTTGTATTTATTTTTTAAATATGACATGAAAGAAAATATGTGTTCACGCATATAAGATTGTGCAAAAAGGCAATAAAAATTTAATTGCTTTATTTGAAATGCTTGTAAATTCTTTTTCTCGGTTAAGCCAAAAGTTAGCAAGTGTTATTTTTGAAATCTTCAGTTAGAGTTTGATCACAGGATATTTCTATCAATTGTTCTTTTTCTTCACGAGATAAAATTTCAAACGGTAAACAAATTAACATTTTGTCCTTGTAATCCTAAATTTAATTCATTTAACTTTCCTGAAATATCAGCTAAATATGCTAAATGTGCCAAACATAATTCACTAAATAAACATTTTTGCAATTCAAATTTTGAATCACAGAGGAAATTTTGAATTTCTGATCGAAGTTCAGAAAGACGATTTAAAACTTTGCTTCTGGATAACCATCTTACTTCGGAATGTAGCAAAAGCTTTTCATTTTCACTCCCCATCTCTTGGCATAAAATCATAAATAATCTTGAATTTAAAGCTCGGCTTCTAATAAAATTAACAATTTTCACAGCTTGATTTAAAATGATTTTCAGGCTTTCAGGGATTGTTTTGGCTACTAAAGCTTCACGATGTATGGAGCAGTAAGTAAATTTAATTTCCGATGTGACTTTCTTTATTTGAGAAATCACTCCGGAATGTTGTTCTGTTAAAGCTCGAACTGAATCACTGCATTCGGCAATGCACTTATTCAAAGCAATATCATTCTCAGACATAAAATTGTCAATTACTTTGAAAATTTCATTTGTAGTTGCTCTATCATGAAGGGATTCACAAAGTAAATACTCTTTAGGTATTCATTTATCTTCTTCGAAGCATATGTAAACTAATAATTGAACAATATCATTATGTCAGTACTTTCATCTAATTGCAATGCAAAATACAATGCAGTGCAGTGTTTTATTTTTTGAATAAATGTCTCTTTTATGGAATTTGCCATTTCATGAATTCGTTCACTTACTGTATCATTTGATAATGGAATATTATTAAGCTTTTTTGTTGAATAATGTTAAATCTTTAGCTGCTGGTAATATAAGGTTTTCTTCAATAGTATGAGCCTGGCTAGTCTTGGCAATTCTTAGGTTTACCAGGTAACTAGCTTCCAAAGCATTTTCACTTGAAGTAACAAAACCTTTGATTACTTGTCTACTATTTTTGAACTCCAATTTCCTCTTAGAATATTCTTCAAATTTATACCTTAAATTGGCATACTTAGGTTCAAAATTTCTTTTAAGAGATGATAGTTGCATGCTTTGATTGGCTAACAGTTCGCTGGAAATAAGACATTGAGGTTAAGGTTTGATTTCATCTCCATTCTAGGTAAACCCAGATGATAAATAACTTTCATTATATTTTCTGTAAAGAATTTCCTTTTTCTTTTCAATTTTCTTAGTGTGTACAGGTTGTCCTGGATCCATTTTCTGTGAATCATTACTTTTCTGCTTAGTCAATCCTAGCCATTTTTCATCTTGAAGAGTCTAGGTTTGCTTTATTATTTTTTCACAAATATTTAAAAACGCACTATATTACGAATTCTTCAAAAACAGATGACGGAATTGTCAAATCACGTAGAAAAGTAAGAAATACAAAGCAAGAAGAAGACAAAATACCTGCTGTTAGAGACAGCAAACCTACGCAAAACACGATTCTCATTGAAAATTGAGCAATATGAGCCCGGAAATGTCGACAACGCTAAGAGAATTAATGAGATACTAATATCTTTTTATAGGAACTTATTTTTATTACTTATTAAATACAGCACCCATTTCTGTTACTCCTTTTAAAAAATCATTTATGCTAAATTTTGTTATGTCTACGGCTAAGTGAATATTTGTGAAGTGTACAACGTGGAAGAACCATGAAAATTGCCAGGCAGACAGATCGTTTGCCTCTTGCTAAAGTCAATAAGCAGCTTGTTGACCTTGAACAAAGCTCAGATTGCAAAAATTTACGAGTGTTATGAAAAAACTCAATCAGGATGTTGGGGTTTTAATTTTTGAATTTAATAGTTAAAAGTACTTTGCTTCTTTGCATACCACCAGTTGAGAACCCCTGGCATAGGCAATTCATTAATGGGTTCGTTTGCTTTGCTACACACACACACACACAAAAAGATTGTCTTTTTTCTCTACTTGATTGAGAAGTCTCATTTGTTTGTAAGTTTCTAATATACTTAGATCATACCTTTCCAATGCTTTAACTACTGTTTCCTGTTGATTTCCTGGACAGACAGGAACACTATTAAAATAACTTTTAATTTGCTTCTTAATTCTGAAGTAGTCAATTTCAATCTATTTGAAATTCACAGATTTGCAGAATCATTATATTGTGGTTTTTTGTTCATTTGGGCAGAGACAAAGAAGAGGTTGTACATCTTTGATACTGCTTTCAACACCAGCAATTAATCTGTTAATTGCAAACTTAATTGTGTTATCAGTGATATTATTAATGCAATTAGTTTTTAGTGAATATGGATTTTTACTTTGCAGCAAGTTATATATGGAATATATTTTTCTAAAATGCACATGCCATTGTCCGTTCAATAAGAAGACACATATAAGTTATGCTTTTCTAAGCTCTGCAGCACCAAATCAGTAATAGCCATAAACATTTCCTCAGCACTTTTAAGAAAATCTAGTTTATTCTGCATTTCCTTTAAAGGGTTGAAGTGCCAAATGTAGACTCTAAACTTTTTTCAGTTCCTTCTGTTTGATGCAGTGATAGGTTATGAAAAAAAAGACTGAACATTCATCACTGTCATGTACACTTTAGTGAATGTATGTAAAAGTTGGGAAGCAATCAAGAGATCACAGAAAATAGAGGAGACAAGTTTATTTGTGCTGTTCAGACTGGAATAACTTGTGTTTCATTGCATGATGTATTAAGCCAGGTTCACATGCAGTGCTCTTGTCATATTCTTCTGTATTTTTTAAGGTATGGTTCTGTTATCAGGACCAGATCTAGAAATGTATGCATGTATAAATGGATGGATGTGTTCATATATGCATGTACATGTGTAAGCATGGATATATGTGTAGATATAAACATATATGCACATACGTGCATACATTTCTGAATATGGTCCCGATAACAGAACACTACTTTTTTTTAAATTAACAAAATAATGTGAAGGTTTATTTGAATTTCTAAAATTACATTTTTCCTAAATTTTATGTCCCTTGTATTAAGACAATGTACAAAATGCCTGATTCTTAGCTTGTCTTGGTTTAACCACAAAAATATATATTTCCATTGTTTATATTTTGGCCCTGGATTTCAGCTTCTACTGTGGATTAATCTTTGATGGATCTTCTTTGCCCTGAAATGTTTTGCTAATTTGACACAGATTTTCTCTTGTTGATTGAATGGATTAAATTTATATGATAATCAACAGTTGGGCTTGAAACTGACTGTAGATGACAACAACATGAAGTGGAACTGTAAGATAAAGATGCTTTAAATTTGCTAACCATTGCTGCTTAGGTGTAGAAACTCATGCATTGTCAACATTCATAAAGTGCAACATGAGCAAAGAAACTATAAGTGTCATTTCCAAGGACCATAGAAATTTTATTATAATATTTTACCCGTGGAATGTAATTCACAATGCACTTAAATAAATAAATAAATAAGAATTGTCCACTTTGGATAAGCAATAAATGGAAGAATAAAGTTAAGGGGAAAAAAACAGAAGACTACAGGATGAATGGAGTATTTAGGAATCCTAGTTACCACTACACACCCTTCTAACAGAAAACGATTTATTACTAGAAGTATTCTAATGAGTGATTTGTATTTCAAATCTAAATTTTGTAATGTTTTGTGTATTGAAATTTACTGTGTATAATCTTCATTAATGAAACTTTGGTCTTAGGTTAAAAAAATATATTACTTGTATCAACATACAATGCTCCTTAGTAAGGGAGGGGAAATAAATAAATAAAATTTTTGATAGATTATTAAATTTTTACAACGGGATGATTAGAAAATATTATTTTATGAGAATAATTATGTTACAAAACTTTGTAATGATGTTTGTTGAATTTGTAGGAAATTCCTGAGCCTAAATGTTAAATACACAATATTAAGGCAATCCAGTTCCCCATCTAATTTACCTAGTTCTCTCTTCAGAAATTATAGCATAAACTTTTCTTATATAAAAAGGCAGACTTTTTTTGTGTAGGAGGCTTCCACATGATGTTTGAAGGAACTTCCTATTTATGTAAATCTTTTGCATTTTCAAGTGACAGCTTTGCATGAAAAAGTTACATTGATTTTTTTCCCTTCTCTTTTTCCTTACTTATTTGTATTTTTATTTTTTGTTAACCAAATGATATTCAGGTTTGGTTTATTTGGTTAAGCTAAGCAAGGGCTATCAGGAGACAGATGCCTTCATGGTGAACGTTCTAATGGAAACAGGCACATATCCTTGTTATCCATGTGGAAAACCATGAAAATGACAATACAGCCAGTTCATTCTCCTGGAATCAAACCTAGATCAAAATATTGGTGTTCAGGGACTTTACATTTGGCCATTGGTAAGCCCAGACGATGTTTAAATCCAACTAGAAAGTTCTTCTTTTGTGAATTCAGTTCCCATATAAACTTGAGAATAGATAATTTGCTGTGTTGTAATAATTTTATTGTGATATTGGTAAATGAAGCAAATGTTTTTCATATTTGTTAAGATGGGTCAGACGTTAAATCGTAATATTTGGTACTTTCCGATTGCCTCGAATCCTACCAAAGACTGACAGAAAAGTATTGATGAGGCAGCATATCATGTTGCCATGAAGAATTTATGTGGCAACATAGGTCTCGCCAAGAAGTCTTTGTATGACAATCCAGGTGTGTGTACAGCACATTTGTGTTTGAGTTTACACGGATTTGCACTTTTGAAATGTAACAGTTATTTTTCAGAGTAGAGTTTCGTTTCACATTGAATACATTTGTTTTCGTTGTAGTGACTCTAATGGAACTGTGGAGTTTCCTGGCTGATGAAAGATAGTATAGCATTTCTTTAGAATCTGGTTTGTTCATTTTATTTATTGTTAGACAAATTAATATATATGCAAAAGTCTGAGATGAAGAACTGAGATTATTACCTTTGAGTGAATGGAAATATATTTCGCAGAGAAAGCCTTTTGAATTAACAATGAACCTATTTATTTAGCATTCTAAACATATGTAAAACAAAACATCACTGTTGCCACAAAAGATCTACATTATAATGAACATATTAACGTATAGTGTATTAATTGAGTTCATGCATGGTCCTTAACATCGTCCCATCTTGCAGTTTCAGGAAATTGCAGCATATTCTCTACTCAGTTCAGAGATTCAGTCAATGAGGAACTTTTACTTGTCTTCCGACCCTAGTGGTTATGGGTCTGCCTATTGTTGGAGATTCAGTCAGAGGCTCAACTATCCTTGGTGTATCAACATGCTCTGCAAAGTCATCAAGTTTGTGACTTTTTGATGGGGTGCAAATAATCAAAGTAGTTTATATTCTTTAAGAATATTTCTTTATGGAAACTGTAGAGGAAATTGAAACTGTTTTTCATGAACCTTCTGTATTAACCTTTTTTTTTTTTTTCATATGATAAAATGTGAGGGGCCATTTCTTTTTTCTATTATGTAAAAGATATTGCAATATATTCATATATTTTTTAGGGTTATTAGAACTCTTTAGTGATTGATTACCTCATAATTTTCTTTTCCCCGCATAACATTGTATTTATCCTTTAACTAAAACAGAAAATTAATGTTAGAAATATGACTTGTATGGAAGGAAAATTTTAAATCTCAATAAGTGAAATACAGTAGAATCTGGATTTAATGGCTTAATAATTTTATTTTTCATTTCCTGAATATAAGTTACACTGGAAATCTGAATTTACCAAATCGACAAAATTTTTCCATATTTGGAACTTAATTTTTTTTTAGTAAACCAATTGAATAGTCTTATTTTATGCATTAACCCTATTTACATATAGGTTAGAATTGTCATTATTTTAAATGCTGGGGTTGGAGGCAAAGGCCTTTAATTTTCGGCATTATTCACTTGAATAAAGATGATATAGATTTTCAGACATACTGATTTTCTGTATATAGGCATTGATTTGTCGACCTTTGGTATGCAATGTGATATGAAGCAACCACTGTGTCTGCTGGTAATAGTAAGGAAAAAATATCAAAATGGTATTCATCAGTGCATTAATTGATTGATCTTGAGATTGAAAGAAAGGAATTTGTGGTGAAGCATGAAATGGAAGTAATTAAAGATTTTGAAAACACTTAAGAGTATGAAATGTTTAAAAGCCAACTTTTCAGTCAGTCACAGTATCACTTTTCTAAAATTTGAACTGGAATTTATTATTTAAGATGGAGAATTTTGAACTTTTTCTTTACCGTAAGAAATTTTTGCAGATATTTCTCATGATATTCTACCAGTGAAAAAATCTTTTTGTCATAGTGACTAAAATCTGATGAAAAATTACATTTTTAAAAGTATTTAAGATAATAATAGAAAATGTAAGATATAAATTTGAAATTAATGTTACATATTAATTATGAATAAAATGTATTGAAATTGTATGTTTTTCCTCCCTATAGAATTGGAATGGTCATAAATTATTTAAAGATCCAAGTGATGCTTCATTATTTTTAGGTGTTTTGGATACTGTTTTTATGACTTCTTATGCTATTGTAAGTATCGTTTTGTTTAGTTTATATAATTTTAAACGTTAATAAAAATACTAATAATAACAAATTAATAAATACATGGTGAAGAGAAAACTTATTTAATTAACAGAGTTAATAACCATTAGTTATTTATTAGCTACAATGTAGTTAGTAAATAACTCTAGTAGTTATTGATTAACTCTGTGTTTAATAATAAATAACTTGTAGTTATTTATTAACTCTGTGTTTAATAATAAATAACTTGTAGTTATTTATTAACTCTGTGTTTAATAATAAATAACTTGTAATTATTTATTAATTTCTTGTTTAGAGCTTCCAACTGGTGGGTGGTTTAATTGGATTAATTAAAAGTTTTTGTTCATGAAGTACATGCAACATATGATCTAATCATAGTAAACTTGGATGTTTTAAAAATGTAGGTTCTAATTTCAGCTTAAAAACTAAACATAGAGTACAAGGGGAAAAAAAAACCTTCAGGTGATGAATATTTATATTATAGATGCTAACAACATTTATCCAAACTTTTGTAATCCTCATAGTTGGGCCCACTTTTGCAAAACTTTCATGCTTGAGGATCTATGATCATCATTTCTTCCTTCCTCTTCCTCTGAGGACATTTCCTTTACAGTTGCTTTTTGTTCTTGCTTCTGAAGTAGTTGCAGCTCCTTGTTGTTGCGCTCATCTGCTCATCTTTGTGGTTTTCTAGTAATTCCTTCATTCATTGTTAACCAAATGCCATAAGGATGTTTATAACAATTGTTCATTCATTGTTAATAACAATGTATTCATTGTTAATCAGAAACATCCTAAGTGTTGAAGTCTGTGTCTGCAATACAATCTGGCCATAATTTCCTTTAGACCAAATTCATAGTCCTGTAAGTCACTTGCTGTCAGGCTTTGTTAATGAAAGTTGAGTAGTGGAAAATGTTAAAATGATACTTTAGGAAGTCCCTGACTGTTAATTCTATAACATTAAGTTACTTCAAAACAACATATTTGAAAACCATTTGTTGCTAACTTGAGTGTTATGTTCGAATGTTTCAAACATCTCAGGTGATGCACCTATCGTCACCAGAGATGTTTCTTGTCAAGGTAATTTGTGTATATGCCAAATTGTTCATGATTCATAATTCCTCTGTATAAATATTTGTATGAATTTTAATATATCTACTTTAAATTTCAAAGGCTTAAGCATGGGATGTTTAGTATTGCAAATGATTTCTTTAGGAATATACAGAATTATTTTTTCATAAATATCATGATGCTTAGTTTTAAAATGTATGAGAATATACATATTTTTTATATGAGTAAGTCCTTTACTGCTCGGTTTTAAACTTATACTTTTAAAAAAACTGTTTTCTGCAGAATTTTGTAGCTCATTTTTATTTAATGTTTTAGTTTTGATGAAACTGAAATCTGTAATAAAGAATAAAATAATTATTGTTATTCTCTAGGGTTTATTTATTAGTGGTGCTGTCGGTGACAGATTGAACCTGAAATTTGTGCTTGCATTTGGAATGTGTTCTTCTTCTTTAACAGTAAGGTTTCTTTCTTAAATTTTGTGATGGTGCTTTTTTTTTTTATATGCTTGCATTTGATAATTAAAGCACTAGTTCCCCAGAATACAATTTCTTTAGTTAAATATTATAGCAGCTGTAGGTGAATTTTGGGGCTAATGGTACTAAGAATAGAAAGATAGAGGTTTTATTATTTCATGTATAATTCTGTTATTACTTCAATACTTTGTTTATCGTTATAGTGTAATAAAGCAGAAGTATGTTATTTCCAGTTTTAATGACTGTAGAAACTTTTTTTTTCATTATGTTAAATGAAAATATACAAATAAAAATATTATTAATATTTTAGAATAATATAAGAATTATTCCTGCTTGCCATTATGATTGACTTTTAAAATTCAGTACTTGCTTTCAAGTATTGGGTTCATGATACTGAAATGTATTATGAACAGATATGTTTGCATCAAATGATAAGTACATGACATAAACACTGTGCAGTTAGATTAGTTTTCTTAGGTGCCCAGTATCATTTTGTCAGTGACTAAATTGATTGATGAAAGTTAGGAATTTGTTATGTGAATAAGTTGTTTAGTTGGTGTTGTATGCTGACCTTGCTGTCATCATCAGAATTTCTTATCTTTAATTAGAAGCTATGAAGCTTCTTAGCTAAGTAGCAATCAAGATGGCAGAAGAGTAACCAGTAATCAGTGGCAGATAAATCAGAGGAATGTGACAGGTTTCATGCTGGAGTCTGCATCATTTTTCATATGGCATAAGTGGACACTTGTCTTTCAACATGATGGCACCAACTCTATTGACAGCTGCTGGATGCTTATGAGTAATCTGACAGTGCATTTCGTGTAGTATAGCACTGTAACTACCTCTGTACCTAGTTTTGCCCCAGTAGAGGAATATATGATAAATCGTTTCAACCATTATGTAAATATGTGCCTTTTGTTGATGAAGAGACGGTTTTGGATAATGCATTGATCATACATTGCTAACAATCTACATATTGTGCTGATTGTTTGCTCTTCATGTGCTATAGTAAAATCTCTCATAACTAGTACCTAATTAGCTGGTAATATCTAAATAAATGCATTTTTGAGGGTCTAAATTTAAGTCTAAAATTTAGGCTTGTGAGGTAAAAAAAAAGTGTATAAGAAGCTAAAGAATTGAAGACTTAAGTCTGTTATTTTCTACTGCTGAGTATAACAAGACTTATCCAACCAATGAACCAAGAAATCCAGAATACAAGGATGTACTACTCATCCCTTTGTATGCATCGATGTGTGAACTTTGAAGGTAGTGTGTGGGATTTTCAGATACAATTCATATTGAGAAATGCCATATTTAGTTTGTCATTTGCTTAGAAAGATGTAAAGAACATTACTTAACATTGCTGTTAGCATAAATTGTAGATTATGATCATGCCTGTATTTCAGGAATTCAGGGACGAAGTTTTTCTCGATTTTAAAACACTCCTGATGCCCATGGTAGACATCTTAGATTTAATTTTATGTTTGTAGAAGGTTAGTATGGAAGGTAGTGGAAGGATAAATTTGGGCGGATGTAGAAAATTCGGTTTCCATCACAGTCTCTTAAGCCATACAGTGCAAAAAAGTTGCATGAAAGGAAGCTGATGAAGAAATGCAGACTTTTGTAAGATTTGCCGAGACTGTCAATATACAATGTTATGAAGCTTAATTATACGCACTGAGAATTTTTAAAACTGCAGCAATAATCTTGTCAGCAAGCAGATACTCAAAGCTTCCTGATATCACTTTAACAAATGTGTAACTTAGTATATGTTATGATTTTTAAAAAGTTGCTTGTGTTTTCCTGAAATATAAATCTATATATGTGTTTTAATTTTAAATAACTTGTGTAGCTTTCGATATTATTTGTTTAAATGCAGCCAGTAGATCTAGAAACATCATCATGATGTTTTGACTTCTGGTATTTTAATTTTTCACATACTACAGTTTCTACAGGTAGCATCACAAAACATGAACAGAAAGAAATTTTAGAAGCTTTAAAAATATATCTTAATTTATCCAAAAAAAATCTCTTATCCAGAATTGGTGATATCCTTCTGCTGCCAGCTAAGAGAGATTCTACTGTTCAGCCAGGATATTCCAATATGGAATTCATTCCTGTTTATTTGTCAGACTAAGAAAACTGCATGCTTTGAGATGGTGGTCATGTTCACTAGTGTCTACTCATGATACTTGGTGTCCAACATTTTAACCTTACTGATACCTGGGAGACTCAGAATAAAAGTGATGTAATGTGTATCAAGTTTGTCTGCAATAATATGAACACTTTGCTGAGATTGAATTGTAAAATATTCTTCAAGAGCCAATCTGAAAATATGGTCATCGGGTGGTCACTGGATTTATTGCTTCCCAGTGTTGTATTGCCAGTAGAGAATTTTATGTATTCATTTACCATACCATTGCTAAACACAGTATTAATGCTTTGTGCTGTGAGTCATGTAGAGAGTTTCACTTCATTTCTGAAGTAAAGTCACCCACAGTTGTGTATTATTAGTTGGGGCCTTGTTCAACAGCATTAAAGAGAAGTGATGGTTATTGTAGCACAAAGTATCATGCGGACTTCCCGTAATATTATGACAAAGCACATGACTTGTGCTTTGTCATAATATTACGCACACATGACTTTTGCTTTATTACAAATTGTGCTTCCGCCATACTTGCAAACGGAGATTTCATTTACCCTAACCCAGTATCTTAACTGATAACTAAAGTGGTCTTTTTTGTGAAGTTTATTAAATGATAAGTTTTGCACTTTTAGATCTATTTACATTGTGACTTTATTGTCTTACATTGAGACAGCAGGAAAAAGTTAAACTGGAAGTCATAGGAAATTAAACAGGATGAGACTTGTAAATCTTCTTTAACATTATATTAATATGTGAAAATGAATTCTTTTTCTTGTCGGTAGAGGTAGATGTGTGTTAATGATTGGTAATTTTAATTACCACTTAAATGTTTCTTTAACTTTGATATGCTACATGAAAAATTGTGAAGCTTTTATTCTTAGTGTCTGGTATCTTTTTAATATTGTTTATTATATATAAATCAATAATTTCTGCTTCATGTCAACTAACTGTACTGGTGTATTCCCTTTCTTACTAATGTATCCATATTAATGCATCCCCAAAAATTTACAGTAGCAAATAAATTTCAGATATTGCCTTTCTAGTTGTCAAGCAGGTATACAAGTTAATTTTTTTAGTCCTTAGAGCACCAAAGAGCAGTTCATAAAATCAACTTATGAAGTGCTGCATTTACATACCACTGATTTCCTTCAAAAATATACTTTCATTTTCCTGTGGCATTGTGAAATTTATAGACTCTGACCATTACTGCCGCTTGATGCAGCAGTGTCTTGTTGTCAACAAAAATGTATGGTTTCTATTACAGGTATAAGTTTCTCTGTATTTTTCCTTGCCTCTATCTTCTTTTTCGTATCTAGTTGCTAATCTCTACTTTCTATTTTATTTTAAATAATATTACTACAATATTACTCTCTGTCAATATTGCATTTTTTTGGTAAATTTGTTTTTCATGTTATCCGAAAAATTCCAGTGCCTTTTTTAAATTTCAGTAGAGCTGATTGACAGAAGTTCCCTTTTTTAAAAAAAATCTTTTCCCTTATCCACTTCTTCATCAGTTAAAAACAGTGCACATGTGGAACTTGCAAGCTTTCAAACTAGAAATGTCTGGTATATTTTTCTGTATTCTCACAGGTAAAATTTTTGTAGTTATTTGTAGGTCTCCAAACAAGATTTCTAGCTGCATTTTTTGTCATTATTTACTAGGACGCTAATATAGTAAGTTATATGTTCATTGATTTTTATTTCATTCTGGATTATGACATGCTTGATTGTAGGTGAAAGTGGCAAAACTGTACTTTTAAATCCTTCTCTCTGACTTTCCCTATTCATAAAATGGTCGCTTGTTGTATGTCATATTACTGATAAAACGTTTTCTTCCATACTGCTTTTGGATTCATCAGTCATAAAGAAACACTTTCTGTAGCCTTTTATTTCTTGGGAAAATAATGAAATACATTTTTTTCAGCTGTTTATTTGCTCTTTTCATTTTGTTTTCTTCTTAAGATTGTTTTATCTCTAACAAATTCGAAAAGAAAGATTAACATAGATATCAAACAATTTTGGGAGATTGCAGCCCCTTCAGGTCTTCCTCTTAAATATGACTTTGAGGGCACCTGAGACTGCTAGGCTTTTTGATTAAAAAAGTTCCAGCGAATAGACCATTCATGATGCAGGTGCTAGAATCTGAGATGTGGAATACTGAAGTGATTACTTTGAAGTATATAGAAATCAGGTTCAATACAGTTTTAAAAAAAATTCTTGGTCTGTTTTATTTTTAATCAGTCTGCCATTCATCTTGAACACATATAAAAATATCTAAACAGTTTTGCATTCATGATATAATATTGTAAAACACTGCTAAAAATTTATTTTTTTAACTTAAAATTATCCAGTCATGATAAACAGGTAAGAATTTCCCCCCTTCCCTTAAGTGATATCGGTAAAATTTTTTAAATATAAATCCATAAAATAAAAAACAAAATAAGAAACTTGCTTTATATACCTTTTCTGTTAATTAAAGTTTAGTTATTTTGATATCATTATGAATTAATTAACAAAAGTTTATGTAACAGAACATGATTTGTTTCACCATTGAAAGCAGTATACATCTGCTTTACAAAGTAATGCTTCATTTTATATCTTGTATCTCTAATTTTCCTATATTGCTAATGCATTAAGAATAGTAAAATGTTTTTCTAAAGGTTTTCATGTTTGGAATGGTAAGCGAATGGCTTCATTTCTATAACAAAGTGTGGTATGTTGTATTTTGGGCTTTAACTGGATTGTTGCAGTCTACAGGCTGGCCAACTGTAGTTGCTGTAATTGGCAACTGGTTTGGAAAATCAAGGTTTGTTATGTCTCTTTTTTCGTATGTGTGTGTAAACATTTTCATTTTACCCTTCGGGTATGTAATATATAATTTATCTACTTACATAGAATTCTGGTAATCTGCATACCTCTAGAGTAATAATATTCCACATAAGTATTTTTGTCAATTATTAGGTCATGTCTTTACCACGTTTGTTTACATGTTTCCCTGTCTAAGTTTTACTCTGATTACAGATTATTTGCACATAATTAACTAAAAGTGCACTAGCAATTATTTAATCAAGATTTATTGATTATAAAACTGATATATTTTAGAATATATTGACATATAAAGAAAATAATGTTAGTGACTCTAGTGAAGTGATAAGGAAGTTTGCTAAGGAAGTAAAAATGCATTAAAAAATTCATGTAAAAATTATGTATCTGCTAAAGAAATTATTTTATGAATAATTTTTATGCTATTATAAGAAAAATTAAATAAATAAGCCCTCAAAAGTAATGATTTCCTTTAGACAAATTCTGCTATTAGGTTCTTTGCTTCCATATTTCAATTAATGATACAAAAAAAGAAAAATTGCTAAAATTGAAATTTTAGATTTACTAAAAGAAAACTTCTTTTTCTTCAACATGTTTTCATAAAAAAATTTTATATGTGCTGTTTTCAAGAATTTATCCCCATTTTCTACTATGCTTGTGCCAGTACAGAAGGAAGTGGGTGGGATATCAGAAATTCGCAGGTATAGTCTTACAGCACTAACTGTGCAATTTGGCCGAATTTTGAGAAAGGCCATCCCGGGAAATGGTCTGAGGATCCCCCACCCCTATCCCCCTACTAGTAACCTCTCAAGAGGAGTTTTGGCTTGCCATGTATTTTGAGTGCTTCGCTTCCGCATAGAACAGTAAAAGCTTGCAAACATCTTTGAACCTGAGTCCATCAGTATGGCAGTACCAATGTTTGCACAGAAAGTAAAAAAAAAAAAAACTGTGAAGTGCATTAAAATTTGAATACAACATCTGAAAATTTGTGGACAAATAAATGCTTGATGTATATAATTTTAAAATGAGCCACATAAATTCAAAATTAATATTAAGAGAGTGTAAAATATGCATCCAAGAGTATGGGTTTGTATAAAGCCTATAATTTGCTGAGATTCATGATGCACATTTATAATAAAAAGAAACAGCTGAAATGTGCACTGAAAATATTAAATATCTTTAGTGATAAAACAATTTTTTTTCCAGCCCATGTTTATTATAAATGTGACATATGTTAAAATGCTGTATTTTGATATACATGCAAGAAAAAAAAATGCCATTAAGTTTGCTATGCTGAATAATCTGAAAATGCAAATTATTTTGTTTACAGTCAAAATTGAATGTAAATTACAAGTATTCATGGATAAAGCAGTTGTGGACTTTCAGAATTCTATTGTATTAAGTACAGTTACATCCATAAATTAAGGAATTTGTGATCTGAGATGGTTTTCCCTCATTCACCTGTGGGAAACATAAAGCTAAGAAGATAATTTACTATTTTACCTTTGATATCTAAATGTAAGATATCAAGTGTTAAGAACCATAAAGTGATGAAAACTGAGAGGAAATCTTTAGCTTCTGAGTTATAAAGCTTGAATTTCAGTTTAAGCAATTAATGTGAAATTTTTTCGTATTTTCTGTATGTTAAATTTTATTCATTTTTATTTTGTATGCAATTTTGCATATGAAAAAATTAAACTATTCTTGAATTTTTTTAATTAAGTTTTTTTCCTCTTGAAAAAAATATTATGTATAATTTCTATAGTGATTTTAAAATAAGTCAGACTAACATAATATTTCACAACTCAGAATTAAAAAATTTGTAATTGCTCACACTTTTGAGACACAAAATATCAAATTCAGATATTATCAAATTTAACTTGTTTATAATTTGTGCATATTAGAAATTATATGAATTATCATTGCCTGCTGCTCCAAAACGTTATGTTTGCAAATGTGGTGTTTTAAATTGCAGCAATTTTTCCAGTCTATCCCAAACTGGTATTATTTTTCAAGTGTTCTGCCACAAGTAATTACACTTCAAAAAGTATAATGTTCCGTTAGTTGTGCTAAAAATAAATTTTATAATGACATCTTCGCTTGTTGAATGTTGTTATATGTATGTGTATGTTGTGTGCATATAAATAATTAAAAATAATGAAACTTTTATTAATCTCTTAATTAATTTGCATTGTAATCTCTAAATAAAATAAATGCATATTTTAACAGCCGTGGATTTGTGATGGGAGTATGGGGTGCTTGTCCATCTGTTGGTAATATAATTGGAGCTTGTATTGTGAATTTAGTATTACATTTTGGTTATCAGGTATGGTTAAATTTATTCTACTTAGATTTCTTAATTGTTGTTATCATCTTAATATCTGAGTTTTGCATCCTGGTAATGCAGTACAAAATCTAAGATTTGGAATTGTTAGAACTTTGATGATCCCAAATGTAAAAGATTTCTGTAGATCATCAGTTTAAAGGCCTCATTCAATTGAAACACTGATAATCACTCAAACAGCGATCGTTACATTCAGCATTAGTGATCACTTTTGAAAATGAGTGACGTATTTAGTTGAAACACTTCCCTACCAGTCGAACTGGTAGGGGTTGCCAGAGGTTACGTGATGTGCGATGCTGTTTATCACATGGTTGGAAGTTGTGTTGTTTTTGAAGTAACCAATGATAGAGTTCATAGAGGTGTAGGCTGACCTGTCAGTCATGCTGTAACTATTGTTTAGGGTTGCAATTCAGGTTTGGTGTGCCCTCTTTGGCTTCTCAGTGCTATTGTTTCACAATTGTATCCATGAAAAGTTTTCAAAGGGTATCATTTTATTTTAATTCTTTTATAAAAATAGCTAACCTAAAAGACACATTCCATTCACATAAATCACATTAATATGTGAAAAATATAGGTCACGTAAGTTATGGATGCATACTGAAAGAAAAGTGATTCAAAAGATGTGTTAAACCAAAAAAAGAAAGGAAGAAATGTTCACTATAGCTCTATTTACGACTAAAAAAATATATTGTGATGAATTCTAAAAGGAGACTTAAATAATGCATAATGATATAAATTAAATATATGTAATAAATACATAGAACTCTAAAATGAATAATTTTCATAACTATATAATAAATACCAACACACATCATATGGTACGTAACACTGCTATGAAAGGAAGAAATTTTGATTAGAAATATATCTTTGACATATATTTGATAACATAGAAGAGTAAAAGATGACAAGAACTTATGAAAACAAGTTATGACCTTAAGGGACAATAAGAAGCCATTTAAATTATTGCAGTATCAAGACACTGATTACCAAGTAAATATAATTTATTGATTCTTTTACATCAGTAATAAGTTTTTTATTAAAAATTTTAGCAATGAATTCCAAAACAGATTTATTATTGGCACCTTTGATGAGAGGCCACACAAAAATAAAATTGATGTAGCAAGTTTCTCAAAATATTAAAAGTATTAGATTACAGTAATATATATTATTAAATTATTTTATTTACACATTAAGAAAGCAATTGCCGGATAAGTTTTAATTCTTTTATGAAAAGTGGACTAAATTAAGAATGGTGACTAAGCTTAAGCTTATACAGCATTTTAAAATATATTTCATGTTCATACATTGGAAGTAAATTGACAGGAATTACAGTTAAATGAAAGAGCTGGAAGTGCAGTCTACGTGATGTATAAAATATAATCAAAATTATTCGTTAAATACTTAAATTGATGCTTACCATCTTTAAAATGAGAATATAAATGCGATATATTTATATTACTTTAAAGGAAACATTATATAAATTCATATTATCCAATGTTTACATTTTTTTTTACATTGGGGGCCAACTGACCGATTTGGCGACAATATAACAGGTAAAAATATAACATATTATTTAAAACCATGAATCCCACATTAAACTCAAATAAAAAGTGTACTCCATAGTACTAATCACGCACAATGTAATAAAATGTAAAATATAATTCTTTAAACTTTATGTGTTTGTGATAATAACAATAAAAAAAAAAATCGTATCAACATTCGTGGTATCTGTGTATTGACCACAGAGACACATTCGGCAATTCATTTTGTACGTGTAAATCAATTTGTCATTAATTAGCAGTATTTAAATGACAATATGTATTTTGCCGAAAGATGAACGTGTATTTTTTTAACAATGTATGAAAACATATGAAGCTGAACTTGCTTCAAAAGCGCACGCTTCTGTGCTCAGGATCCATTCCAGTCGATGAGAATTAATTACCCATTTTCTTCATATTTCTTCCATTTTTCGGAAAACAGAACATAAGTTATATTTAGAATGATATGAATAATTTGATGAGCACATCCACTCATATTTCTCAGAATTAGGTCGCAGTCCATCAGTACAATTGTAAACAACACAACGCTAAATCAATGTCCACTAGCAGCAAGTGTGCTTCATTAACATAAACACAGATGATGAGTCAGCTTCCCTTACTAGGAGCCTTATACACCCTATACTTTGATATGTATTGCTGCCCGTCCATTAGATCTAAAGGATTGCCCTTAAATCCTAACTACCTGAGCACACTTAAATTCTGTCTTCGTGAAAGCATAAACAACACAGCCGCCATATTGATTCGATTGTTTTCACCACAGAATGATGGGTCTGGAGTGATTGTTAAAGAACGATCGATCGCGAGCTTGGAGTGATTGCCGTGTTTCAACTGAATACCGAAACAGGAAAATGAATCGCAACTGATGACGTGTCTCGACTAATGATCGCAAAATGTTTCAATTGAATGAGGCTTAAATCTATTTAAGATTATGTGTAGAAATTATAAAATTAAGAAAATTGTTTGTGAAACAATGAAATATTTCTTATCTTAAAGGAACCAAAATTTATAATAAAAAAAGCTCGATATTAACATTAGTTTTGTTTCGGTAAAAAATTTTTCAGCATAGTTCGTTCAAACAATTTCATTTTATGGGTTAATACTTTCTCTCTAATTTTACAAAAAGACATTATTTATTGTTCAATTACAAAGTTTGATTTTTCAAATCTTGTAACAGCTGTGTTGAAATTTCCCATCAAGTAATGAATTGAAATATTTTCATTCTCAATAACCTCTTCATACCTGAGAATGATATATTTTTGGATAAACCATACTACAGGTTTCACTGTCCATTAATTGTCTGATAGTTGGAGCATTGCCATTGCAATGAAGACTTCAGAAATATCATCTTAATTTAGCATTTCTTAACCTATTTCATTAAGCAGAAAAATTTGCAGTTCTTTTCTGTGAAAGCCATTTGTTACTTTATTATTTGGCATAATTCTTCAACAACAGATGTCACCATTTAGTTTTTTCCCCCTTTTTTAGCACAAGCATATTAAATAGATTTTTTACAATTTGCGATTTTCCAATATATGACCAAGCACCTATTCTGTTTCTTCAAGAAAGAAGCATGCTGTGCAGAGACTACATTTGAATAACCACCTAATGGAATTAAAATGCGACTCAACACCAAAGCATCATATTTTCTGCTATTTTAGCTTATTACAAATTTTTCCATCTATTAATTGATTGATGACAGTAGTTAATTTGAATTTCAAGACTGAATTTTAATTAACCTAGTAGAATTGACCAAATACTGTTAGTTTTTCAGAAGTGATTTAAAGCAAGTTTGTTTTGGTTTGTTTAATAATGGCAAAGTACTCAAGAGCTTCCTACCTAAAAGAAGGTATTCCTTCATTGAGGAATTTCTAAGGGAGACTGTCTCGCAAGTGCATTGCACATAAGGAAAACTGCGACACTGCCCATGCAGCCAACCCATTTTCCGGGATTCGAATTTGGATCAAACTAGCAATGTTCAGTGATTTTCTGCTTCCGTTTGATGGTGGCTCCTGATTATGTTGTTTCACTTCATGTATATTGCTGGCTTTTGCAAAATGAAGATTTTTCTCCAACTTGAATTGAACTCTTCACCAAGGTTGCATCATCAATGCTACCTGGTAGCTTTGAATCTCTTTATCACATTTTTATACAGTTAGTCTTTTAAATTTTCATTTTCTTTTCTTTCTAATTAATCCAACTGATAAGAAAACAGTTGCTTTAGAAATAGAGATATAGATATACAGATAAATAATCAATTTCAGGATTAAGGGTATAAGGGAATCCTGATTATTCTGTCTATCTATCTATATATATCTATCATTGGGCCCATTAAAATCTGTTATCATCCGTTTGACTGCTGAATGGCTGCAGCTATAGTCATAAAAGTGGTGTCTGGGTAGAGTAAAATGGCTATGTCCTACTAGATGAGACTGCTTACAGTATCACCTGGTAGAAAACGGTGCAGTTAGCGTTCCTATCTCTTAAACGATACGAGATTGGGGGGAAAAGTTAATTACAAAGTTGTAAAGTCTCATGAGTTTAGTATGAAAAGACATCTTGTGGACATGAATATTAAGAACAGGATGTTTTAAAGACACATTTGTTAGTTCATGATTTCCTACACTGTGACTTGACAAAACAATCTTGGAATCGATCTTGGAACTAGTTATTACAATTTACCTTTCTTTTCGGTGTTCAAACTTCTCTTTATCACTTGAAATGTATAACTTCCCATGTTAGAACTTCACGTTGCATTGCGGCTGACATGTTTTCGCAAGCATCCTTAGTATGTCACTGAAGGACCTGCAGTGTTTATGGAGAAGTCACATACATCTATTGTTTGAGGTATCCCCTCAGGAGACGGTCCATTAGAATCAGATCAGGTGAACATGAAGGCTACTCTTTAAAACTACCTAAACCGCCAAACTACCTTATTATTCGTTCCCTGAATTCCTTCACCAGGCACTGCTTTTCTAGCGATGTCTTGTGCACAGGCATGCCATCATGTTGAAACCATAGATTCCAGAGATGAAGGAACAGCAGATTCTCAACAGAATTTGGTATTACATCTCTCGGAAGTTATAAATGTTGTGGGGCCATTAATATACCCAGATAAAATAATTAGGCCAGTTATCCTGTTGTTGTCCTACACCAAACATTATTACCAAAAAGATATTTGATGTTGCAGAACGCGGCGGATTTTTCAGTGCCGAGTAATGGGTGTTCTGCCTATTGTGCATTTCATTCTGCAAAAAGCCTCACTCGTCCACACTATATCTGCCAAGAATGTTCACTGATCTTCTGTCTGGTTCATGATGAACTTGCACCATATGAAACGTGTCTTGCCATCCCTGTCCAGTAATGTCTGATATGGTGGTGGTGGTGGTGGTGGATGGTATGAATGAGCATCTAATTTGTTTAGGATTTTTTAAATGTGACTTTTTGAAAGGCCACAATTTTCAGTTATCTCTCTTGCGCTGCTGTTTAGATATGTAAGGGTGTATGCTAATATATCTTCTGATGATACTTTTCATCCTACCTTTGCTAGTCTGCCAAAATAAAGTTGGCTAGTCATGCAATCTTCCCTTAAATGTTTCGCAACTTGTAGGATGTGTAAAGGATGCATGCTTGGAGGAGAAAGTTGCTGATAAACCAATGCTGCCAATCATGCCGTATGCCCTCATTCACTGTAAAGTAGAACTATCTGACAATAATTATTTTTTTAAATTGTGTCCGTAACCTTCAGTATACAACCCAGAGGAGGTATATATTTTATAACTGCCTCAGGGGAACTGCTGGGATGTTTTATACACTATTTGCATAACGCACAAATTTTGCATACCAAGTTCAAGTTGCGTTGAGCTGATGCTTTTCGTGACACCATTGTGCACGATCTGCATATTGACTACTCGGTTTGTAAAGATGAGCAGTGCAAAAATGCACCCTACAGGGTTTGAACCAGAATCATCCCAACTGAGAATTTCATGTAATACAACTATGCTATGATGCAGACTCTTCTTTTTTTTTTGGTAAAAGATAATCTTTTCTCTTTTCATTCAAGCTTTGTGATGTCACAGTCTTGGAAATCGTGAAGAAACAAATGTTCATTTTTAGCATTCATGTCCAGAAGGCGTCTGTTTAAATCGATGATGCTGTACAACTTCTTAATTCACATTTTTCTCCTATCTTGTACAGTAAGAATTGTAACTGCTTGTTTTCGACCAGGTGGCATTGTAAGCAGTCTTATGTAGTAGCATATAGCTTCTTTACTATACCTAGACACCACACTTGTGTGACATTTGCAGCCATTTGACAGTGAAATGGGTGATACCGGACTTTAGTGGGCACCCTGTATATAGTATATATAAATATAGTAGTAAGTAAACATTAATAACATTAAATAATGAAATTAGAATGACTTGAATCCATGTAGATTTCCTTTAAAGCAATCATAACATCTGAGAGGAACCATCATTTTTTGGCAAAATTCTGTATTGTAAGAAAGTTACAAAACAACATCAAAACTGTGTGAAAGAGAGATGATAATCTGTTTAAAATAAGGAAAACTCCTAAGATTTAAAAAATTGCATCAATCCCTTTTCTCGGCAGTAGAAAACTACAAATTTTACAAGCTTCCTAAAAATTAATAAAAATTGCATGACTGATCTGGATCATGCTTTAATTCTTAAATTCTTCAGTGTTCATGGTTAGGTTTCTTGAATATGGCAAAGCAACAAGGGCTATCTGCCTAAGAGGGGAAGGCTTTCTGGGGGAAGCTGGCTCATATTTATGTTACTTATGGGAAAAACCACAAAAACCAACCATACAGCCAGCTAATTTTCCTGGGTTTTGAACCCAAGCCAAGTTGAACTACCAGTATTCAATAGTCTTTGGTTACTGGTTGGCTCAGTGTTAGTAGATATAAAGATGCAGGAACTTCGCATGAATTTAGAAACATTACTGTTAGTATCTTGTAGAGGTCCTTTATCTTTTTTTTTCAGTTAGATAAATGGTTAAGCATGTAGAAGAAGCTGGATCATTTAATGTGAAGCTTAGAGAGATAGAGAGTCTAAACTTGGGTAACAGAGGAAACTTTTACAACACTTGTAATCTCATCCATGAATAATGAAGCTGGACTGAGCAAAATATGACATGTGAATAATCCATTTACCATACTAAGAAAAATTCTGTGGCGTATAGCCCATTTTTATATTTACCAAATTACCGATAAGTAGAAACTGGGATATGATCCTGACAAAAGTATTTGCTGTAAAGGTTTCGGCCAGACTGAAATTGGGAATATATTTCTATGAAATATTCAGAATGAATTTTATTTGTATTTCAGTGTTTGATCCTCATGTTACTTGGAAATTTTCCCTTACTTTCTCAAACCCCTGGGTGCTATAATTCTATACCACATTCCATTGTATACCACATTCTATACCACATTCCACATATGTTTTCGAGTAATATAAGGCAGCCTATGAAGTAACTTTTTATAGCATATTATCATCAGCATATGATACATAGTTTCATAATTCTGCAATTGCTGCATGAAGTTTGTCAAATGTGACACAAAATTGAGAGAATTTTCATGCTAGGTGTAGGTTGCTTCATTACTAACAATGACAATCGGTGCTTAGATATTCAGTTGGAGGCAACTCAAAGAGTTCAGCTTCAGAACTTCTCAATCATTGGGTGAAACTGAAATTTTAGCTGGAGTCCCAGATAGGGTAAGGGTGGCTGATTTATTCTAATTGTTCATCATTAATTTATTTTTTAATTAAGTTGTATATACTTTTTAATGCATTTAAAAACAGCTTTGTGTTTAAAATTCTATATTTCAATATTATATCGTAGGTGCTATGTTTTGTATAACTTACCATTAATCTTAGTCTAGTTCTTGTCAGTCATTGGGCTTAATATTTTCTAATTTCTAGGTTGCTTTTTTTTAGAAACTGAAAAATAACTTTAAGGTATATATTGTGTAGTAAATGTATGGCTATTATAGTTTTTTATGATTGATGTTGTTTTTAAAAAAAATTTCATTTTTATAATTGAAGATTCGTTTTTGAATATCTTTTATTAACTTGCTATTGAAAAGAAATATTTTTATTTCAAGTACTCCTTCTTAGTTACATCCAGTATAACATTTGCTGCAGGATGTGTGATACTTTGCAGTTTAGTAGCTTCACCACGTGATGTTGGTAAGGAGGTTTTCTTTTAGTTTTTTTTTTCCCACATTTATCCTGTATAATGTGTTTTACAAGTATGAATTTTAATTTGACCCTAAAGGACAAAAATGGATACTTACATATTATCCTATTGATCTTTGGTGAAAATTCGACGAGCGGCTATCATTACTGTGGAATTCTGAGGGAAAAACAGTCATCCATAATTAGCACTACTTGGCTGATTGATGGGATAATACATAAATATCCAAAAAATATGTAAACTAGTGGAACTAGATCTATAACAGGTTAATGGACAAAAAATATATTAATTATAAATCTCCGTTGATATTTTTATTATTCTTTTCAAAAATATGAATTAAGGATCTGATTTTGAAAATTTTATTTTTCTGATTTTAGTTGTTAGGAGATATACTGTTGGGTAAAAATATGAAAAATTCCTGCTTGTTTGTAATGTAGTTTGCATTTTTTTAATGCACGTCTTTGTAATGTTATTCATTTCAGTAATATGCTTAAGTATGTTTGTAAAGAAGTAGTAATTATATATTTAAGCAAATATGTAAGCAACTCATGATAAACTTATCATTTGACTACCTGCATTTATACACGTGTTTGCAAATAAAAAGAGGCTCTAGTGTAGAATTGGGTGCCCTTTCGATTGGCGAAAAATTTTGTTCAGTTTTGACGATGAAACCCCTTGCTGGTTACCTTGAGAGTTTTAACATGGTTTTAGCTTCTTGATTTATTTAATTGAAAATAAATCGATGTGCACATGGACAAAGTCAAGGCAATGTGCAGTGACTAGTTTGTGCAATTCTCTGATGTTTTTTTAAGTGAAAATAGGTCGATGTGTACATGGACACGGAGTTTGTGAAATTCTTTGACTTCTTGTTTTGGTTTTTTGTAGCGGCCATCTTGAAATTGTGTCTTATTGGCTTCGATCATGGCGTCAAAACAGAATCGCCAAAAAACAAGGGCCACCCAAATGTAAACTTTTACCTGGTGGATTGATTAATTTTGTATGGTTTATTATATTGTCTTTTTAGAACTATCTATAAATATCATTGCTTATTTGCTGAATGGTTAAAATTTATGCTTGTCATATTATCACTAGCTCAGAAACTGGCAGAACAGGTTAACTGTATAATTAGCATCATTGTAAGATAGTTTTCTTTTTTAAGCTCTACTTGAAGGTAATTTTTCTAACATCGATGGCTTTTTCATGATTTGAAACAATCAATTGATCGTTTATAAATTATCCCTGCAAAAATTTTGCGACATTTTCAAATCTAAATTTAGGCAACGAAGAAACCTTAAATTGGTATAAATTTAAAATCTGTGCTAGTGTAGGTTGATGTAATGTTAACTGAAAAACAAATATAAAAATTTATTTTTCCTTATTTTACATCTTCCATTCATGTGTTTTACTTCCATATAGCCATTCTAAAATATGAATGTGTCTTATTCATTGTGGTGTGAATATTTGATTCATATATTTTGTTGATGGGAATCAAAAAATTCTGTTAGCAATCAACCATTTGCATGTAGCCATGAAGTCTGAGTGTGCTTCTTTTTTTTTTTCCATGAATTAATTGTATATCATTTCTGTTTTGTTGTAGGTTGGAAAATAAATAATACAGCTAAACATGCAACATCATGTTGTTAAGTTGGCATAACATATGCAATAATTATGGGTGGTAAATGAAAAATAAGGACAAAACATTTTATCATTATATAATCTGGAAGCTTTATTCTTTTATATAATTTTTTATTTTGCAGTTTTATTACGTGATCACTTTAAATTTTTAGGTCTTCCTGATCCAGATGAGAACTGTTCTGATCCTTCAGATAAAGGACCGTTGCTTCAACAAGAGCCATCTTCAAAAGTTTATGAGAGGTCAATAAGTGAAAGGCCAAAGGCAATTGGGTTGTGCCATGCTTGCTGTCTGCCTGGTGTTGTAGCTGTAAGACCTTTTCTGGAAACATTTTAAGAGTACTAATAGACATTATCAATTTTCTGTTAATTTATAATTAGGTACTCATCTAGTGATTTAAGACATTTGCTAGAGCTACATAATTGATGATGCTCATTTAAAAATTATGTTTTTATTTTTGTTTGAAATAATGCTAGGTTTAGATTGTTTTGGTGTGAAGCATTGCTAAAGGATAACAAATGAATTGATTTTATTTAAAACAAGATTAATGCTCATATAATGTTTAAAAGTGATTATGCAATAAACTATCACTTAGATGAATGGTTGAGACCCATATTTCTACTTTTAAGAAATGAATCAAATAATGTATCCTCTTGAGGCTGAGAATTTTGTCCACTTGATGCTGTAGTTGTAAACTGAAATTCTACGTATTGGTTTGACTTAACAGCTTAGCTCAGACAACACCAGTGCGAAAGCAAGTTATCACCAGTGTAGAAATAAAGAACAGACAAACAACTAAAGAAATAAGCAGTTAACGTTTGTAAGTTTAAATTTTACTTTGGCATGTTCTTTTCTTATTTGAACTAGACTTTTATTTGAGGTGCAGTTTATGGTTTAATTTAGTGCATAACTTAACTTAAAAATTTGTCACTAGCTTGTAAAAAGATACCACAAAGTTAAAAAAATCTCAGTGTTTAAACTAGCAGAACTGATATCTGCATAAAACTTTTATATTAAACAATTGTTGTGAAGGAAGCCAAAAAGAATAGGAGAATGAAAAACAAAATTTAACTGTTAGGAAGGTATTGGGTCACTTCCAGTTAAAAATAGTATGAAACTTACATTTGTAGAGAATAAAGTCAATGAGGGATAATATAACATAACTCTTTCATAACTGTATAAGTTTTCATAACTTCATAAGGCCTCTTCAAAAATAATCCATAATCTTATTTAAAAACTACTCAAGACTTCCGTAAATACAATTTTAAGAGACCGCGCACAGACATTGGTACGGACAAAAGTTTTTTAATGTAAAATTTCTTAAAAATACCATTTATATTATAAAAGTGAAAGAGATAAAGTTTAAAATTACTATTTATGTATAAGCTAAAATTGAAAAAAAAAATGTATAATGCACTTCAATTTTATATTGCCTCTAGAACTGAGTTTGTTAGCAAAAGCAGTTTATATTTTATAATTTTGATAGTTTTATCAGCACATTTTGTTTTTTCAGACTTTTTCCCTTGCATGCTATTTTCTTATCTATGAAAAAACTTACTATTTGACTCATTGCCATTTCTTTTGTGGAAAGGCATTTATCACTATTATGGTGTGCACCAAACTCTGAATTATGCCCTCTTAATGAAAAACGGTACTGACCTTTGGTCTGCAGTAAGGAAATAACTCGCCAGAAGGAAGGGGCACCGAGACCTGGCTTACTAGAGCCTTACACAGTTAAATGCAGTAAGGAGATAGAAGAAAGGTTTTTTTACATATGAGAAACTTGAATCCTGGTTTAAAACTTAGGCCAGTAATTTTGCAATAGAATTATATTGTTCTTCCCTAAGGAATTTCTAAAATTTGTAAAAGAAAAGTTTAATTTCAAGGAAAATAAGTTAGAATGTCTTCCAATACAGAATGTTTGATATTTCTGGGAAATATGCATACATACACTGAAGAGACAAAACATTATGGCCACCTACTCAGTAACATGCTTCACAATCTTTGGCCTACAAAACAACTGCAACTCGCCTTGGCATGTATGTCACAAATTCGTGGTAGATTACTAGTGAGAGGTTGTGCCAGATGTCTAAGCAGCAGTGATGCAAAATCGAGCTATTGCAACATGGTGGTGTTTAAGCTCTGAGGTGCCACTTCAGGACATCCCAAATGTGCTTTGTCAATTACTTTACCTGTAGGTATGATGACAGTGACACTTAGTCCACAGACTCACACGAGTGGGATGTCTGCTGCACAGTCCCACATCCAACAGTGTTTATTGAACTGTGCCTTCCAAAACATTTGCACTTAACCCGCATTGTCCTGCTGAGCCACTGAGTGGCACCAATTTTCCCGTACCAAGCAGGACAGTCTCCGACACCCTTTTTCTTTGATGACACTATTGCATGTCTTTTAAATAAAACTGGTATATACTCTAATACTTTGAAAACAGAATATGAGCAAACAACAAACAGTTCTAATTCTTTTTATTTCAAACTAAAATTTCTAATATACAGTTGCCATTAAATGTTTTATGAATTTACGATATGATTTTTAAATATATACGAGCCCACCAGCGGCCAAGCGATAAAGACGCTGAACACTGGTAGTTCGGTCCGAGGTTCGAATCCCGCGAACGGGCTGGCTGCATGGGTGTTTTCGTGGTTTTCCCCATGTGTAACATGTATACGAACCAGTTTCCCTTAGAAAGTCCTCCACGAAGGCATCCCTCCCCTTAGGCAGATAGCCCTCGTGTGCTTTGCCATAATTGAATAACCTAATAACCTAATAATTTTAAATGTATACCTCATGAGCTTAAAGGAAAAGTATTTCAAGAAGATAATAATCTCACGTGAAAGATCTTTGTATGAACTTTTAAAATATTTAGCTCATGAACTCGTGAAGCATGAAATATTTAAAGACAAAATAAATTTATTATAGTGTGAATAACATTTCACGTTCCAACATACATATGACATACATATGAATGGCAAAATTATTTGACGTACATGATGTGACAGAATTAAATAATAACAATAGAAAATGTAAAACTACGTAATATAGCTGTTTATGAAAGTGATATGAAATTTTAAACATCTGTATGTTGTTGTTAAGTGTATAATTCAGTTATTTCATGAAGTAACTGATCAAGTAATCAATTAATAATTCCACACTTAGTTAATTAAATAATACAGCATACAAAATGAAATAATTTATACAAAGACACTATAAAATCATTTGTTACTACAGAGATTACTAAAGTGGCATTTGGAAGTGCACGGAACATTATTTCTAAAACAAGTACATTTTTTAAATTCCTAATCAGTAACTAAACTTGGGGTTGTAACAATGAACCAGAGCTATTTCTTTGTACCCTGCATTTCTTATCTTTACTGCGGCAATTATTTTAGAAGGTTACAAATTATTGCGTGTCTTTAAATAAAATAGTAAATATTCCAATTTGTGTTAAATCTCTTAATAGAGCTCAATAAATTTCAAGACCTAACCCTTTGATGATATTTTTCATGCTGTATTATATTCCGGATAGCTGCTGGGAAGAATTAACGTATTCTTTAGTAAATCATTCATCATGACGAAATAATCATAGACATGACTTAGCTTTTCTTAGTTTTGTATTGGCATAATAATATTTACATTTTTAGTTTTAAAGGTAATCATTTTAACAACAATATTCTTTTACAGCCGATTCAAAAGTTCCCAAAATCTAGTTCAAGTTAAAGTTCTAAAAATAATAAATGCTAGTTCTACAGTTTCGTCTGGTTCCTAGCTGTTGCCAAGATCACTTGAATCAATAACTGTTTTCTTCTTTTCTTTTACAGGAATAGTTGCCAGCATTACTCCCTCACCAGTAACTAAGTTACGACACTAAGTATATATGGTGAGGAATGGAGAGACAGTTGTAAAATTAATTCCAGCCTCGAAACCAGACGGACAGTTTTACCTGTCTACCAGAACAGGTCTTGGCTGTAAGAGTGGTGCTGTAGTCCATAGCTTCGGAAAACTTTTCACTTGAATGTTGGTTAGTTTTGTTATCCGGAATCACTTTGTCAGATACAGCATCAGAATCAGTAGCTAGCATGTATGCGAGCTGTAGTCTGTCAACAGAAATATTAACTGTTTTGCCTTTAACGAGCACAGAAAAATATTTCTCATTTCTATCAAATACTTGAAACGGACCCGTTTAAGTTGGTTCAAGTGGCTTTTCTACTTTGTCAGTTCTCACAAAAACAGGAGTGCATGACTTTAAATCTTTCTGGACAGAAACTTTCTGGTGGGTAGCATACTGGGTTGTGATCGCTTCTAAGTCATCCATGTAGTTTAGCAGCTTACCCACAAAGATAGCAGGGTCAACTTTGAAATTGGGTGGATAAAGAAATTCACCAGGTAGTTTAATGTTTGTTCCATATACCATTTGGACACTCGAGTGATTTGTGTCACATCGTAAAGCAGATCTAAGACCCAACAGAACTGTTAGTGTTTCAGTGCACTGAGCATTACTTTACTTTTAGCGCTTTTATAGCAGTCTTCAATGTTCTATGAGGCCGCTTAATTTTTCTTATTGCATTGGGATTGGTATGTTATAGAGTGAAGGACTTCAGCCCTGTGCATTACAGCCAAACTCCTAAAAACTGTGATTGAAACTGTGTTCCTTGATCTGTAATAATTTTATATGGGATGCTAAATCTGCAAATCTAGTGCTTATAAAAGGCTTTGCTTACAACTTTTGCAGTGATGTATGGTAATGGGATGACTTGCATCCAGCTAGTAAATCGGTCGATTCAGGTTAAACAATATACGTACTGATTTGAAGGGGGTAATAGGCCAGTGAGATCAATATGCACTACGTTGAATTGGGTATCTGGTTCTGGATATTCTGCAAATTAAAATTTGGTGTGCCTAGCAACTTTACATTTTTGACATCTGATACATGCTTGGGCCCAATCTTTTATTTGTTTTTTCATTCCAGGCCATACAAAACTTGCAATCATCCGTTTAATGGTAGATTTAATGCTAGGGTGTGAAAAACCATGTTGAAAAAAAAGTTTTCTCCTGAGACCAGCTGGAATATAAAGCTGAATCTTCTTTTGTGGGGTATCACACCATAAAACTTTTGAAGATGGAAGTACGGATTGGCTAAATTTAAGTGTCATGTCACTTTTCATTAGTTCTTTCAATTCTGGATCTGTGCTGTGTTCTGCGGCAATTTGTTCGTAATGAATAACAGAGATTTGTGACAGAGTGTGGCACACAACCACGTTTTCTTGTCCACTAATATGCCGAACATCTGTGGTGAACTGTGAAACATATTGAAGCTGATGCAGTTGTCTCAGGGATGCTTGCTTAAAGGCGAAGATCCAATAGTTTCTGATCCATTACAATTACAAATTCTCTGCCTTCTAGTATATACTTGAAATGTTTCACTGATTAAAATATTTAACTCAAAATTTCACGATCGTAGGTGCTGTTAAGATTTCCGAGTGTCATTCAATTTCTTTGAATAGAAAGCAATTGGCCTGCAGTTTCCTGCTTCAAATTGTTGTATTACTGAGCCAGTAGCCCAGTCTGATGCATCAGTGCACAATGATAATGGAAGTCCAGGTGAGGGGAAACAAAAAAGGGCAGCATTAGCTAAATCATGCTTGCATTCAAGTTGTATTGCTTCCTCAGTGCATGAGACTTTTCGTTTATCTTTCCCTTTTGCACCCATTAGAAACTCATGCAGTGGTGCCTGTGTTTGAGCTGCATTTCTCAAATACCTGCGATAAAAATTTATCATACTCGAGAAGGTATGCAACTCTTGTAGAGTCACAGGCAGTGGGTATTCTAAGATGACTTGGACCTTGCTAGGCAGGTGACATGATCCTTTAGCAGTGATCAGATAACCCAGGAACTCAATTTGGTCTACTCCCAGAATGGATTTCGATACATTAATGCAAAGGATAAATTTGCTGAGTCTCTCTAACACTATCTGCAGATGTTGTTTTGTGTTCATCTTCAGATGATGATGATGCTATTAACACATCATATAAATATGGAAATAGAAAATCCAAACTGAAGAAAACTTCATTGATGAATTGCTGAAACGTAGTCTGAAACTCATAACATTGAATTCGAATAATCCGAAAGGGGTAATTATTGCAGTCTTTGGTTTGTCTTCTTTAGTGATTGGTATCTGATAGTATGCTTTTGTTAGATCAGTCTTTGAAAATATATATTTACCCTGCAAGATAGGATGAAAATCTTCGATTCTGGGAATCAGGTCAACGGTTAGATATGGTTTGGTCATTTAACCGTCTATAATCCCTGCAGGCTCTAACTGTTCCATCTTTTATACTGACTAAATGTAGGGGACTAACCCATTGAGATTTTGATGTTCAAATGATACCCTTCTCCAGCATGAGCTGAAATTCTTGCTTGGCTGAGGCAAGTTTTTCAGGATTGAATGCACAGACTCGTGAATGCACAGGCACCACTTTGGTTGTTTTGTGATGCTTTACGTCGTGCTTACTTGAGGTACTGAAAACGAATGGCTTAGTTATGTCTGGGAAGATTTAAATAATTCATAAAACTTTTATTTATAGTTATTATTCAGTGTGCTCATGATATGTTCATCTGAGATAGACCTAACTGCGGCCGTTACTGATAACTGAGTAGGACCATCAATCAGTTTTCTGTTATGAATATCAATAAGTAATTGAAAATAATTTAGGAAATCAGCCTCAATGATGCCTTTATTAACCTTGGTTGATGAATGGCCATTGAAATTGTCGTCTGAATCCCAAGTCAAGATTTAGAGTTCTTACACCATAAGTTGGGATCTCTGTGCCATTGGCTACATATAATGTATAGCAACAAGGCATAGTTCCTTTTGTAATTGCCGGGATCAGGGATACGTTGGTTTCATTGTCCACTAAAAACCTTAATCCCAAGTTTTTGTGGGTGACATATACACTGGTGTGCAAAAATTAAGGACCAGACGGTTTTTTCAATATAACTTTGTACAAAAGCTTTCCAAATCAACACATTTAATACCGTAAGATCCCCAATACGTAAGGACATGAGTAATGTAAGCAACACTTACTAAAAGAGAAATCAGAGGGATAAAAAGAAGCTTTATTGAAAAAGTAGCATGGAGCGCAATGCGACTGAAGGCCGAAACATCCCTGTGATGGGTGTCCAGCAAGAAACATCTGGTCTTTAATAGGGGATATGATCTCCCCTGACTGCTAGGCAGGTTTCACATCATTTGTGCATGCTGGATATGTGGTTGTTAATGAGCTGTTGAGACACTGCTGCTCGTTCCTCTTGTAGCACCAATCGCAGATTCGGAATCGTTACTGGCGATAAGTTACGTGCTGCCACAGGTCTCCCTAGTAAGTTCTGTACATGCTTAACGGGATTTAGATCCAGAGACCTTGCCGACCAATCCATGTGTTCAATATCTTCACTCTCCAACAGCTCTTCGACAGTAACTGTGCAATGAGGTGGAGCGTTGTCGTCCATGAAGAGAACTGAGAACCCATAGCCCTTGTGAAAAGACGCATGTAAGGAAGAAGAACCAGTTACAATAGCAGTCCCAGGTGACGAATCTTCTTGGAGATATGAAAGTCGGTCCGGCTACCAAGCATTATGTCTGCTCGAACGAGAACTCCGCGACCTCCAAAACAGTCCCTTTTGATGATATTGAAGGGGTTATTGCGTGTTCCCCGCTCTGTCCAGATGTGTATGTGTCTAGAATTGCAACTCAGACTAAATCTGCTCTCATCTGTAAAGAGTACTCGTCCCCATTCATTGTCTCTCCAATTCCGGTGTTCCCGGCACCACAGAGAACGCCTTCTCCGATGGGCAGGCGTTAGAGGTACACACCGTACAGGGCGTCGTGCAAATAGACCACCACCGTGCAGTCTTCTGGCCACGGTAAAACGCGATATCGGTCGTCCAGTCGCCTGTGTCGTGTGTCTAGCGATTTCTCCCGCTGTCTGCCGCCTGTTTCTTCTGGCCTGTAAGGCAATATACCGGTCATCTGCGGGTGTGGTTCCTCGTGGACGACCACTACTAAACCCCCGGATAGCTGTTCCTGTAGTTTGAAATTGTCTCCAAAGTCGTGAAACGATGCTGTGAGCAATTCCGAACTCTGCAGCCACACTTGTCACACTGCGGCCTTCCTCCAACTTCCCAATGATTCGACCTCGGGTAAAAGCATCCAGATGTCGTCTAACAGATTGATTATTCGCCATTTCTCGCTGAGGCAGCAACTCGGTGTGATTTTAACTGCTATACGGCGTGCAATCTCTTTGCCAGAAATACTGATCTTACACCGACAACATGCTTTATACTACTCAGACACTCCCCCATTACGTCTACCTGCATATCTGCGCATGTGCTACCGTACATCACCTTACTTAATCTCCTGATTGGTCTTTCTGTCCGCTCTGCCTCTTCGTTCAGCTGATATGCTAATTTTTCGACTTCGTCCTTAATTTTTGCACACCAGTGTAGTCAGAGTTTGCAGGAATTGCTTGCAGTAGAACTGGCGGAGAAGTTTACTGCTGATTTACGCTTCCCAGCCGTTTCCATTCACAGGATTGTTTACAATTTTTAGGATAGCATTTTGCACCAAATTTAAAATAGTAATAACAATATTTACCTTTTTGATCAGATTTCTTTCTTGACCTTCAACAACTACTATGGTTCCTAATGAAGTTGCGAGTCCATGGTATGAAGTTCTGGGCAGTCATGCTGGCAATTTGGAGCTCTGTTCAGGCAATTTCCTGCTATAGTTCTTCCACCACTCTATATCTTCTGACGGCAGCCGATTTCTGGTGTGAGTTTAGCTCCACAGTTTTATCAGCCATTGTGACCAACTTGTCCAGGGTCTCGCCGCTAACCACTAGAATATTTTTCACAGGATCTGGCATCTTTTCCAGCCAGAGAGATTGCAAAATATTCTCCGACATGCCTACCCCCCATATATTTCAATCTAAGAAGGAGCTGGCTGGGTTTCATGTTGCCAAGTTCCAACCCAGAGAGCAGACATTTAATGCAGTGATTTTTGAGTTTCCTTAAAAGTGTTGAGTAATCGCTGCTTAGCAGCCAAATATTTGTTGCTCGTAGAGTCTTTCATGATATCCCAGATGTCCTCCATAAATCTAGGCTCTAATTGGGTGGCCAAATAATTGAACATTGTTTCTTCATTCTTGATTCCACTAATTTCAAATACTCCAATACTTTAAAACAAACTTGTGAGACCAATTCTAACTCTTTTTATTTCAAACTAAAATTTCTAATATACAGTTGCCGTTAAATATTTTATAATGTTGCTATATCATTTTTTAAATACACTGCTCGACATTGAAAATGCAACACCAAGAAGGAGTGGTCAGAAAGTGATGAAATTTGGAAAAAAGAAAGTAAAGTGATCTTTATTTCAAAATAATAGTCAGAATACAGAGCGAGAATGGCGTCAGCTCATTAGGATGTAGGACCACCACGGACAGTGATGCACGAAGAAACACGTCTAGGCATAGAGTCAATAAGAGTGCGGATGGTGTCCTGAGGGATGGCTCTCTATTCCCCTTCAACCATTTGCCACAGTTCGTCTTCTGAACGAGGCAGGGCCAGAGTCTGCAAATAAATCACATCCCATACATGTTCGATTGATGACAGGTCAGGAGCGTACGGTGGCCAGGGAAGCATCTGTATACCTTGCAGAGCATGTTGGCAGATGCGAGCACTGTGTGGTCGGGCGTTATCCTGACTGCTGAAAAATTGCATTGGGCGGCCCCTGAAGGTAGGGGATTGCCACCGGCCGCAGTACATTATCCAAGTATCGTTGGATCGTCATAGTGCCCTAAATATAAACTACAGGTGACCTGGAATCGTAGGCAATAGTGCCCAAAACCATTATGCCACGTTGTCGCGCGGTGGGGCGTTCCACAGTTTTGCTCACTTAAAACAGCATAGCAGTTTTAAGTACAAGATAGCGACTTCAAGAGAAATAGTTATTTAGTGATTCTTTGAAAAGTGATAATCAACACATTATGGTAGCTTGCTTTGATACTGAACGAGGAAATTTGTTGCTAGTGATTTCCAGATGTCACCAGAGATTGCCAAAGCCAGTGTTGACATATGAGAGGTGTGGAGGATTTGAAGTTTTCATGGATTTTAGTCTTTTATTGCATTTATTGCTGTAGAAGAAGTATTATCTCTTTCTAAAGAAAGTACTTGTTATTTTAGTAAACAAAGAATGGAAAGAAATGATAAACTTAAAAGCTTTTTTTATTGACAGTGTTTATTTGAAACACAGAACTCACATTATAAATGATAATAACAGGTGCAGGTGCTAGGACAGCATCTCTGTAGTAACACGGGTTATTGTTGAGCATAGCTGTTAATCTTCATCCCAATTTTGAGGTAGAACACTCAAAGGGCCTCCCACCCCTCATCACCTACCACCAACCTCTCGAGAAACTTTTGGTTCGCCATGTATTTTGAATGCCCCTATGCCTCACAAACACTGTACACGTGCAAACACCCATGCCTTCTTTTGGAATTCGAACTCGGGCCTGTTGGTATGGCAGTTAATGTCACTAACCACTATATGGGCAGGGTGGCAAGAGATAAGAACTTGACATTTAATTTAATGATGACCAATAGGTGACACTGGCACGTGTATTTTTTCGGTAGAATGTCATTTAGTTTCTTTTAATGAAAGTGATCCAAAACTTACATAAAAATGTGAAAGATGTATTTTTTAGTGTAGTTGTAAACATTATGAAAGTAATAGCGTAACTTAGAAGCTGAATTTTTATTTTCAGTATTCCTTTGCATATGCTTGTTTAAAATTTGTGAACTATTCATTTTTCTTCTGGCTTCCATACTATTTACAAATGGCTTATGGGTGGAAAGAAGATAAAGCTGATCTTCTCTCTGTTTGGTATGATGTTGGTGGTATAATAGGTAAGTTTTTTTTTATGTAAGATAACTTTTACGAGAATTAAATCACAGCTGTTTTATTTTCATTATGTAATCTGACTTTTAAACCAAGTAACTTTAAGTTAATTAAAATAAAATTATTAATTGAAGGCCATTAAAAGTGCAATAAAGTAAAAATTTTAAAATTTTAATTATCAAAATATAATCTGCTCCAACATGACCTTAATGCAGACAATACTGTAAAAAGAAGCAACAAAAAATAATGTAAAAATACTTGGTGTAAAATAAGGATAATCCAAATGAGAAACTAGAAAAAAGAATCAGCTAAAGCAATGGGCTAAATAAATACTTAAATAAATTTTGAACCAAAGAAAATGCAAACCTGCTAATAAATATTGTAAGTCAAAAGTAAATATATTTTAATGTCAAAATTTTGTGGAAACAAATTTATTTTAGAAGGAAATTTACTTAGTAAAATGAATAATTTATTTTTCTAAAATATCCTTGGTACAATTTGACAATTCCACTCCCCCCCCCAAAAAAATACAAAATACTTTGTTATAATTTCAAAAATTTATTACATATATGCATATTATTGCATATATATTTTACATTTTAATTAGATATTTATTCTGAAAAATCAATCACTAAACCTCCTTATGTGGAAGTTTTTGTGTACTTTTATTTTGGTAAAAATTTCATGCCTGTTGCTTTAAAAATAGATAAAAAAATAACTGTCCTTTTTAGCATTTTATGGCAAAATACTTTAGTCGAAAATTTCATAGCTGTTCGGCCATTATTTGTTACAAATGAAAAGCTTTTTTTTTATTGTTTTAACAATGTTGGAGAAAATTTAATAATGTGCAGTTTTACTCCATGTGAAATGCTTTCTGCAATCTGAAACTGCATTTTCATTCATTGTTTTCTTGATTTAACAAAGGAATTGGAATTCATACTGAAAATTAGTATGAATTTATAGCATTTTCATTCTATAATCAGTATTGATGTTTGTTTTTACTGACTTCACTACATTAATGGCCTCTTCATTTTCTGATTCAAAGTCTGGGTCCTTACCAGCATAATTCTGTATTTTCTATTTGGTCTACATGAGCAAATCTTCTTCACATACCACACATCATCAACAGCTACATTTTAATGCATTTTATGTAAAGACTTGAGTTTTCAATACTCCAAATCAAATCCTATGTTATTACTCATAGCTTATTTTTTTAACATTATAAATAATAATAATTTAAGAAAACTAAATAATATAATTCAGTATCATATAAAAATCAATACTTCTGTGATATTTGTCAAAATATTTTAAATTAAAATGAGCATGAAATGTAATACGATTGGACTAATTACAAAATAGTAGCTGTTACTAAACTTTTCAAACATATTGGCAATACAGATTTAAAAATAAAATTTCACGATTAATTGGAATGTCCTCTCCAACAAAAACAGCATACCAGTTTGCTGATGGTTGGGGGTTGCTTAAATACAATATATCAAAAAGCCTCTGTTCCTTTAGAAAAAGGTAACTGGTTTTTGCCACTGTACAATTGCCAAAGTTTTTTTCTTTCAAAAATCCTTCATGTTAATTAATAAAATGCAACATTATACAAAATTAAGACTGAAATTTAAGACAAATAACTCGTATAATCAAGTTATTTCTCCCGCCTTCTTCGCATGCCTTCGTGGTGTAGTGGTCTGCATGCTCGACGCATAACCGAGAGGTCCGTGGTTCGATTCCCGGTGAAGGCGTTGCTCATTTTTCATGTCTCCTGCTTCGTAATAACCTAATGTCTCTACACTGGTGCCCGAACTAAAAAGGTGGTGGATGATGATTCTCCACAACCACGATTTGGCCACCGTGATTGGGTCCCCAAAATCCCAGTCGCCTTTTAAAAGGGGGAGTATATAAGGTATTTCTCCCGCCTTCTTCGCATGCCTTTGGGGTGTAGTGGTCCGCATGCTCGACACGTAACCGAGAGCTCCGTGGTTCGATTCCCGTCAAAGGCGTTGCTCATTTTTCATGTCTCCTGCTTCATAATAACTAATGTCTCTACAAAGTTAGTCTTAAATTTTGCAAAAATGTAATTGAATATTACCCTACAATAAGAAGAAAGAAAGGAAAACATCTTGTTTTAAAATTGCCATAATCGGGAAATTTTTTTTTCGAATTAAAATTACCATAAGTTTTTTTTTTTTTTTTTTTTTCTTACTTAATTTTTTTTTTGGTAGACGTTTATTAGGGAAGGCATTTTAAAATATAAAAATTTTGTATACATAATTTTATAAACAACAAATTGCAAACTTTTCACTGTTATTAAGACATTTAAAATTTACATATTCTTTACAAAACCTGAAAACCCCCACAACTTTCTCTAAATACTAACATATCCAGTTGGCAAACTGGTGTTTATTCTTCGCCAGTGGTCAAACACCAGTTGCCAAAAGGGATGTTGAAACAGCAGTTACTGTATAAAAGGCATCCATTCCTTGGAAAAAAAATGTATTTTTTCATAAGGTGAGCAACTTCAACTTTTATCTCGAAAACATTAAAGAAATTCCTATAATTTAAAATTTTCAAACAATAATTTCATTCTTAAAATACAGAAAAAATTCAAAAATATAAATTTAGAGACATTTAAAACAATAGTACAAAAATACTAATCGTATTAGGAACTTTCCCTAAGTAAAATCCTCAAAATTCGTTACCTAATTTTTTTAAATTCAAATATACGAAATTACATTATAAATAAATCACAAAATTTTTAAATTGTTAACTTTCATCTTAAAATGATTTAAACAAAATATTAATATCAATAAATCACGAAACAGCACAATTACTTATAATGCAAAGTTATTTTAAAACGTTATTTACTCAATTAAAAACATTGGCTTTGTAATTAAACTTAATACCACTTCCAGCATCACTTTTGATGATATTCCATTCTTCGAATGAAAAGAGCACTGAAATTTGAGAAGAATTTGCAGAATGAAGCACTGACTCATGATACACACAAGCACATCACTGATTTTTCACTCATAAGGGTTGTTGACCTTCAAAGCACTTTGGATGTTTAATATATTTTTACAACATAATTGGAAATGCATAAACATTGTGAATATTTGAAGCCAACAAGAAGTATTAACAATAAATATTTCACCATGCCGTAGCACTGGATCAAAATGACCTTGATTCAAATCACTTTTTCTTCTTTTTTAGATTTTTCAACTTGCAGATACTCGATGACTTTCAGAGCACTTTGAACGTGCTGTTAAATCACCTTCATTTTTTTTAACACCAGAAATGAATTTGATGATCCATTGGAGTCCGAGGCAGCAGATAGATATCTTTGTAGACTTTTTCTAAATGTAATGTTTTAATGCATAGGTGAAGGAATGCGGTACTTTTAATTTCTGGCATTCAAAGACACTTTACTGTGTAGTTGGACAGATGAATGCATAAACCAAAAACTTCAAGGCATGGCCGTTTCGGAACATAATTTTATTGCATTATAATTCACATCAGCTCATCTTTCTGTAGATAACATATTTTTTATCATAGTTGAATACAATAATTTCCATGTACACGGGTTTTAAAGTACAACATTTTCTTAGGCAAGTAAGCAGCTGCATAGACGAGGAGCTTCTTGCCAGAAGGAAACCTAAAGCGAAAAGTGTCGCCACAATTCAATGGAAGAAGAGAGGGAGTCAAAAAGTTTCAGTTCGAGTTTAAAATGTTTTGGTGTACAATTTGGAGATTGGGCAGGAGGTATCTGCATGAAGTGTTATGTGACATGGGAAGATCTTGAATTTCGGAGAGCAGATGAATTTAAGGGGAGAACACGAAATTTAGAATAGTCAATTTAAGGTTTCCATTTATGTCTTAAGATAGCCATCATATTTTGTTATATCTTATTATCATCGTATCTTGTTATATGTAATTATCATATCCATGTGTTTATATATATATATATAATAAAATTTGGAACGAAAATGAATAAAATTCTTTTCCATATATATATGAAATTTTGTAGATACTGTATTAACATGGTGCAAGTTTTTGATGTACTTAAGCTGTATTTCAGCAAATTTAAAGTATTTCATTTTCCTTTTAGAATATAATTTGCGATTGTTTTTATAAATTGTTAGAGGCATTGTGTAGAATTAGTATTCGCAATGAAGTGTTATTAGTTCAAATGAAGCAACTTATCCTGCTTTCAGTTCCCAATAATTGAACTGGCTGACTGCATGGCATTTTTATTATTTTTCCCATTTAAAATGTAAATTCAAGCACTTTTTTTTAAGAATATTTTTGGCAAATATAGCTCTCACCTTTGACAGATAGCAAGATCTGTTGTAGTCATAAGGTGTTCGACTAATCAGAAAAATCTTACGGCATTAAAAAACATCTTACTGCAAAAAGTCATTAAAGAAAAAATTGCGCTAGATATTTCAATAACTCTGTGGCATTTTTTTAATAGAACTGATAATGCAACAACTTGAGTAGTTTTGGTTTATATATATATATAAACATGTGTATAAATATATATGTAACAGCGTGAATATTGGATACATAAGACTAGTTTTCATTTAAATATATATATATTTTAATATTAAACAGTGTGAAATTTATTGGTTTGAAATTCTTTTTTCTAGGTGGTATTCTTATAGGATATTTGTCAGTAAGTTAGATATTTTTTCTGTCTTAAGCTTACTTTTCTGAACATATCATTTAATAAATAAATATATTCCATTTTTTTCTAGGATCGTTTAGAAACTCGATCTCCAGTTGTTGGAGTCATGCTACTGTTATCTCCAGTAGTTTTATTTGTTTATAGTGGCAAGTATATGAACTTATAATCTTCATTTGGAAAATTTCAGTATTCTAAACTTTTGATACTGCACACTAGCTCATAACAAAGGCTATGCATTGCCTATGATTTATTAAAATATATGTATTATCGCAAACGTTGGTGGTAAGTATCTTATGGGTTTTGTACTTCTTTAAGGAAACAATTGTCAAAGTACTTTAAAAGAGCTCTGTATGAGTACTCTTAAATAGCACTCATCCAGAGCTTTGTATGTGTTTATGGATTTTGCATCGCATGTTTGAAAAAAAAAACATGTGAAGAAATCATCAACACATTTGCATTGTACAAATAAAATTGAAAGAGTACATTTAGTAAATTTGCTGTTGCTTTTTGTTTCGTGAAACATTTTAATTTATGTAAATACTTGTAGTTTTATGCATTTTTTGAAGTTTGCACAAGTGTGTCTGAAGTACTGTTATTTATGTAGCCATCAAATTTTAAAAAATGACAAAAAAATAATCAGTAAAATATTTTTTTATGAAAAGTGTATTGATGTCTCCAAAATCACTTTTTACATCTAAGTTATTGAATGCAAAGGTAACATATTGGAAGAATCCTTTCTAACTCATTTTTAATAGTTAACTTTAATGGTTTAAATGATGTCTTTATCTGTACTCATCCTAAGCATGGGAATGTTGTTATAGAGTTTCTGTAAATACAAGTCGTGAATTTCAGAACATTTTCTGCACTATGAATAGAATGGTTTTGAAAAAAAAAATTAAGTTCATATGTTACTCTTTAGAGCAGTGGTATTAAAACTTGTGGCAGTGCAACACCATAAAAATTCAAGCGACCCCAGAAAACACTTTTGGGACTCCAATCAGAACGTCGAGTCTGAGGCATATACCATGAATTCAGATTTTTATCCATCTTCCAACACCAAAAAGGAGTTGCAGCCCATAGTTTGAATACCATTGCGCTAGAGTAAAAGTATTAGAGGATTTTTTTATAATGTTTCAATAAACTAAATGCAGAAAATATCATTCCGTTGCATTCAAAATTCATTAAGAGCATAAACTTGTTGACTTGGTAATTTTTAATGTACGTTTCCGATGATTTAAATAGATTACAAAATTTTTGTTGGACACCAAGGAACAAATACTCAAGAGAATGGTGATTAATAACGCTGTGGTGAATAAAGTAGCGTTAGTTATTGACTCTGCAGACAGCCATGAGAAATTCTTAATCGCCTTTGTGTTTCTGAATTTTTCTCATAAAGGTATGCAGTTTTCTCTATTTAATTCGTTAAAGGGTAAGGAATATTTTACTAACTCTGCTCCTTACTTTACAGATGTCATAAAAATGTTAGACTTTGTATTTTCCAAACCATTCTAATGTTGCTAACTTCTTTTCGTAAATTTTTGTACCTAAATTTTTTAATTGGAAGTCCATACCTAGAATCAATAGTTTAGGAAATATAGCCTCTTGCATGTTTTGTGAAAACTGTGCATATCTCATATGTATTGAATTGTGTTTAAACATTAAAATTCTGAAAGTATGAAAAATATTCTGTTGTTAATAAACCTTTTAAATTTTGTAATGCAGTCAACTTATTTATATTAATGTCATCCTGTAAAATCTGAATTAAAATTCATTTATTACTTATAAAAACATTGTTCATTGTTATGAATTGTAGCTAGTAGTTGCTAAATCCAACAAGTTTTTTGTTTTTTGTGAAATTTTGGCTGATATAAGTTGAGCTTATTGTTTGAATGAAAGTTTTTTTAGTTGCAAAATATTATTATAATGTATTTTTCATTTCTTAATGAGTTTAATTAACAGCTCTGTGGCTACATAGAATTATGCCCAATGTTTTTCATGTTGCCGAAATGTGTTTTATTTTTGATGGAATCTATATTTTGGCTTAAGTTATATTAAAAAATATTGAATACTATGTCTTCCTGCATGGCTCTGATCTGTAATATTTGTACTCACATTTTGCATTTTATTTATTAGGGGCTTCTTCAAATCTGGTAGAAAATGCTGCCTTAATGACTCTTACTGGCACAGTGATAGGAGGTGTGTCAAGCCTTATTAGTACAGCTGTATCTGCCGATTTAGGAAGGCATACTGAACTTGCTAACAGTAAAGAAGCTCTTTCTACTGTAACTGGCATCATTGATGGCACTGGCAGTGTTGGAGCTGCTATTGGACAAGTAATAACTCTAAACAAACTCTATCTTTTCTCTTTAAATACAGCAGTGCCTTTGTATCTGCAAGTGATAAGTTCTAAAACCTGCTGTATATAAAAACGAAAACTGTATAAAATAAATATTTCTTTACATATATAGAAAGTAAGGGTTAAGTTTAATTGTTGGATTATACTGTCTAATATGTTACTGAGATTTTATAAAATAATGGAGTACAGCTTGTGTTGTATGTATGAAAGTATGAGATTCTAACATTTTAACCTGTCCACAAAAAAGACTGAGAAATGAAGGTGTAGTTTCTCCAGTGTGCTGCAGAATGCAGTGCTTAAAGGGACGGGGGGAAAAATCATTTCGTTTTTTTTTTTTTTCCGAGGAATGAAAAATAACATGTACATAGTATTAATAAAAATAAGAAAATCCTGATATTGAAAAGAGACAAATTTAATGGGAAAATGTGGATATGGAAACAAAGAATAATAAATCAAATAATCTTGGACCATTCATAGCTACAGCCTTCTGCTAGTATATTTTAAAACCATGAAACTAGGCGAAATTAAAGAAACAAACAAATGTGAGAGATTATTTGTGAACTAGGAATGGGTATAAAGTGCTTTAGAGCTTATTTTCATCATTTATAGTTAGTTACATCGTTCCATAATAAACATGCAGATTATTGCAATTGTAATTCCATGGAAAGGTAATAGAGTTAGGCAAATTGGAGCTATTATGTTTCAGTTATGCTAAAGTAACTTAATGTGCATTTCAAAACTTAGATTTATTTTAGTACTTCTGTAAACGGCAGATAAATGAAATGATGGATACAAAATTAGACAATATGGGGGGGGGGGCACAATGAATGGAAACCAGGAAAACTGTGGTGCTCGTTGTGTCTGTAGGTAATATGTTCCAACATCTGGTATTGTTGCATGAATAGTAAAATATCACCATTTATAATATAGTAGTTTATTAAATATGTATGCATTATAATGTGTTATTCATGTAATATATATAAATAAGATAAAATTTAATTAGGTGAAATAAAATGTTATGAAGATTAAATGAAGAGAGAATAAAATGTGCTGTATGCTGCAGTGTACTTTCTCTTATGCATATGAAGGTGAGGGAGCCTTGCATTTTAATCTAATCCTATAGTAAGGATAGTATGGTACTCCTTTAATAGGTGATAGCAATAAAAGTCATGTTTTCATTCGAAACATTTCCTAAGTATTTACAGATCTGAATCATACATGCAAATTTCCTTTGATGATTGAAATTTCCTTGTGAAGACAGTGATAGGCATGTTTAGGCTGCTTTATTTCATCATATTGCTCTCTGTTTCTAGTTCTTGTAACCCGTAAATTACTTATTTTTAAAATTTAATGTTTTGTCTCTTTTCTTAATCCACAGACGTAGGGGCATGCAGTGTGCTTTTATCTTGAGAATTGAGATGAATGTGTTTAAATTGTGTTTGTATATGCTTTTCTGCATGCAAGATGTTCTCCCCAAACCCCATTTTATTTTATTCACCAATCTGATTATTCAGGAAAAGCTCTGTGGTATCAGCTCTTTGATAGTGTGACATTTTATGATGCAAGCTGTTATTTCCATTGTAACCAAATCTGCAATGAATACCTAATCCTATCTTACTGCAGTCGAATGTTTTTGGAAAACCCTGGGTAAAGTTGTAAATATCTAGCCGATCACTGTTTATAGACAAATATCTGTATAATTTTTGTGCTCCATATATGAAAAAATAAGATGTTTAGTTGTAAAATTCTTAGCTGTTCTCAGATTTATTAGTAATTAATTTCTGCAGAACTACATAACACAAGGTATGAAATGCATTAGGTATGCAGCACAAAGATATTTCTAATTTTTTTATATGTAAGTGGTACAAAAATGCAATTATTATAAGTGAATACAAAAAATTTTATAAAAATAGAAAATCATGATCATAAAGACCAAAGTGCTGGTAGAATAGTCTGTGGTCTTTAACTCTACTTTAAAAATTCAGTTCTTTGTGCACACAAGTTGTCTTTCAATGTCTGTGAAGAGATTTTTTTAAATATTTTGTTCCAGCGTGATTATACTTGAATGGCAAATTAGAGAAATTTGAGCGAAATTCCATTTGCATTTGAACTTATATGCGATTTCTTAATTTGCCATCTGACCACTTACCTCTGACTTTGATATTCTTATTGAATTTAAAAATAACTTTGGAAGACTCCACTCTAAACCAGAGGATAACAGGTAGAGCAAAAAATAAAATTTTTTGTTATCCAAAACTTTTATATCAAATTATTTTTTACATCAGTCCCTTAAAAATATTTTTCATAGATAGATTTTCATTTAATATGAAATAGTACTAAAAATACCAGTGAGAAAAAGTGCTGGCAGTTCAGATCAATCTTGATTTGATGCTAGATGTCCTGAAAGTGAAATTTGATTTGAGGACAATAAAGTAAGCAGATCTATGCAATAACAATGAAGCTAATGGTGTTCAGTACTGAGAATGACATTCAAATAATGCCAGTGTTGCTTTAAACAATAACCTTAATTTTCCTTATTTATTTTTTAAATGTAAACTTTTTAAGTTCCTCAAAAATTATGAAGAATTTGGGTCAAATTGAGTGACAATGATCTTGCGCTTTCCATGTAAGAACAGATACCACACCTTTTACTTTTCACATTGCAAAACTGTGGTTAAAATTTAATGCTACTCTGCTCATTACTACAGTTTTTTTTTTTTTTTTTTTTTTTTTTTAAGAAATGTATAATAATAAGAATCTGTACTCTTTCTTAGATGTTCAGTTCTTGACAATGGACTGTTGATGGAACGAATGTTCCTGGTTATTCTGGCGCATATGTTGTAAAATGAATCAAAAAACCAATCTGGTCGTGAAAGAATCCTAACGTGTATCAAATAATCATTCTTAGATATGTACTTTGTATAGCCACATACTACTTAATAAAGGTGCCTCCCTGCAAATTAATGTGGCAGTCAGGATATTTATTAACTTCTGCATTGTTTTCTGCTGTTTGTTGTTTTTATCTCTGCCAACAACATTTTTGTCTGCCCCAAGATGTAATTCTATTGTAAATAGAGTTTTGTTTTAAACAGCATAACTAAATGTATAAAATGTTCCAAAATGTATGCTAGAAATCTAAGCTGAAGTACTGTATGTTCAGGGGCAGAACGTTCGTTTCATTTCTGTGAAAAAGTTACTAAACATAGTTTCCAATTCATCCCCCCAAATGATCTCAACTTTTAAGTTACAATGATTTTGATTTAAACTCCCATGATTTTAGAATTTAAGCATCTAACTTTTCTGTAAAATTATATGGTTATACTTTGCGTTTCTAAACTAAATGCAAATTTAATTCTCTTCATTATTTTTTATGGATCTCATAAACCAACAATACAGATTTTGTTGCATTTATGTAGATGAGTGAAACGTTTTGGCAGTCTTTCTTTTCAGACATCTTTTTTAAATAATTATGGTGATCATAATTATTTAAATGCAAGGCATTTCAAAACAAAGGAGCAGACATCATTGCAAATTTTTCATTTCCAGCAATATAAAAATACATTACAGATTATCTGGTAGAAGAGAAAAGAAAAATGATCGTCACATCAAATTCAAATGCTACCCTGATCAAGAGGGGAAAAAAGTGCCTTTTACTTCTCAATCTTAGCTTTCTCATGAACTCAGTTATTTAAAATGATTTGTATTGATAGAAGATTTTCATCTGCAGTTATTTATAAAATCTTTTAAAATGCCCATCTTGCCATCAAAGAAGACGTTCTGCTGCTAGAAATAACATTAATAATCTTGTCATTATTCCATTCCATCATTCTGTCAACTACAAAATTGCTCAGATTTTCCATAATTTTAGCCTTCAGGTACTTTTTTCAACTATCATTAGAATTAATTAATTGTTCCATTCTTAAAGATCCTATCTCTGATTTTAATTCTTGGGGAACTTATAGCATATCTTGTCAGTATGATTCAATATATATTGGCCAAACTAAAGGGAAGAGAAAATTTTGTTTCCAGCTGTAATCTTATGTTCAAAAAGGAGAAATAAATAAGTGAGTGCTAATCATAGTTGGACATTTAATGACAGTTTTGACTTTGGTTTGATGAATATTATCTATAATGCTTCTTCACTTGGTTAATTGAACTTCTGGAAGATTTCACATTCGCAAAAATTTGTCTTCTTTAGTCGATATCAATTCTATTCCAGTTCTTCCTAATGCTTTCTAAATTTTAATATCTTCTTCTCACATTCTGTTTTTATTTTCCATGATAGATAGCACTATGTTCATTTTTGGTTTCCTGCATGCACTTCTTTCGATATGAAATAGCTGCACTCCTCCCATGTTTCACAATATTTTTGTCCTTCTAAGACACATATCTGTGTCTAATTTGTTTTTAAAATGAACACTTTTATTCAAAATCTATGCCAAGCTAATCTTTTTTGTGTCTTTTAAGGAGTACCCTGTTTATGGTACTTTCATATATTAAAGTAGCATGTGATGCTCTTGCCTTCGTTGCTGTCACGCTGTGCTAAATTTTTCTTCCATTGAGATTTCCTATATGTAGTGCATCTACATGCCACATGATGAGAAATTTAGCGACAGGATATTTTGACAGTGCATTCCATAACAACTGCTCAGCTAGAAAGCTTACTGCATAAAATTGGCTAGTGCTTTGATGAATACTAACGTGTAAAATTTATAAGGGAAACTTTCATTTTTTAAATGTTAGGTGATGAATAAGACATTTTATCTTGTGAGAAAAACAATTTCAAAAACAAAAAAGTCTGGCCATTCTTTTGTAAAGCATCTTGTATCTATACATATCAGTAGGAGTTGTTTTCCATCTTTGCCATTTGTGCTGTGTAAAGTTATTCAAGTAAGTGAAGTCACCAAAGAAACCCTTTACAGTAATGATTACAGTACAAAATGAACAGTGCTGCATTCTTTGTATCTCTTTTTTATACTTCTTTCTTGTTGGAGTTCCGAATGTTCATTTGGAAAATAAATTCATTATAAAGTAATGCCAGTGGAATGTAAGAAACATCTGCTGACTTTTGCATCTAAAAATAAGTGGTGATTTCCAGTATAGCTGTGGTAATAGCAGTGAGCCTTGTATATTACAAAACTTAGTTGAGTGAAAGTACAAAGATTGACAGTGTAAAATACTAATAAAAAATGTGTATGTAATATTGAATAGTCATTAACTTAGCACAAAATATTAAAGAAAAATTTGTATTCTTTGATATGCATTCATGATAGTTATTACATAGGAGCAAAGGGCCGGAAAAAATTGTTATTACAGCTTAGTCAGAATGAAATACTATATATTTCCGAATATAAGCCAATCCATGTATAAATCAAGAGAGAAGATTTTGCTACAGAAGTTAAAGAAAACTGAAAAACATTGTGTGCAAAATGTAAAATCTCTATAAATCCAACTTTACTAACCAAAAGTGCAATTAATTGATATAGCTGAGCATCTCGTTTTGCTAAATGAGCTGAAAGTAAGTGCCAATTGAGCTGCAGCTTCCATTTAAAAAATAGGGTTGAAAGCACTGTAGAAAGAACAACATTTTTAGTGCCATTTATTTTTTTCTAAATTATTTCAACTTTTTGGGCATGCATAGCATTTGGTGTTTGGGTGAAAGCATGACAAATTTTACTTCAATTTTTAGCTACAGTAACCATTTGAAGCAGTCACAATTTTTTATATGCTCAGCTACCCTTTTGCTTTTATAAGTAAAGTACTACTTTTTTCTCTATAATAAAATATGCCCAGATAAAAAGGAGCTATTATTCTGCTAGTTTTAAACTGAAAGATGTAGCTTTTGCTGAGTAATGGGTGAAATTAAAGATATTGGATGACAACATTAGTATTGGTGAAATAGGGAATGCTAACATTCACCTGAACTTGCCTGAAGCTGACTTTGAAGAAATACTGAAAAATTCTGAATGATATACTGATAATAAAAAATTTGATCAATGTATATTTATAAAAACAAGAAAAGTAGTTTTATCTTTTTCATTGTTTAATTTTTTATGGCATTTTATTTGTTAGAGCTTACATTATTATACTAATTTTTAAATTTATGTAGTAGTACTAAAAGCACAGTCTATAGTTTATCTAGTATATTAATGCTAAAAACCCTTTGTTTTTACATTTTTCAAAATATTTTTTTCCAGGTATTAGTGCCAGTAGTAATGAAACGCTTTGGATGGAAGTCAGTATTTTATCTGTTCATTATTATGGTAAGCATAATATTAACACAGAATTTAAATATGTAAGCTGTATTTTCTATATGAAAATCATTTTACAACTTTTTCTTATTAATTTTGTATTTGATTCAGATTAGCAAAAGTACACATAAATGACTTCTATTCTTGGTAGAATTCATTTCATCTTATTACGCATTAAATTTTATTTGTGTTTTATGCTCTTCCAAATTGAATCTGTAGAAAATAAAGCTATTTGAAATATAGGCAGTCATTTTTATATCGTGCTGAATTGGATACCTGAGAATTTTTTTAATGCGGGATAGCAATATACATAAGCTTTCCTGTATCATATTTGCAAGGAAATAAACCTATTTACATGTTCGTATGTATATTATTCCAAATTAACTGATATCTAAAACTATTTTAATATATTAAAATGTAGAAAGTATATATTTTTGTAACATTAGCAAAACATGTATTTTTAAAAATGCAAAAAATATATCTATTTTATCATTAGTAAAAAATATATGTATTTTAGCATTTAAACAGAGGAATAGTAAAATAAGTATACAAGTCCTTAAAGTGAAGAGCTCTTGTGCTTTCTGGTTTGAGAACCTAATTTATGTGGCAATAAAAGCTGTTATTTGCCATTTTATATTAACTTAAATGAGACAGACCACATGATATACATATAATGACATTCAAAACTGAAATTGGATTAAGTGCAGAATTTGAGGGACCCAAAAGACATCCTGTGCAGAAAATAAAAAGTTTGTCAGTAATACTGACTTGTAAAAAAGCTATGAAAAGTAAAAAAGTTATTACATTGTGATTGTGTCCTAATGTAGGAAAATCAACTTGTCCTCAGCTGATGATGTGTATTTTAGTGCCATCCATCAGTAACAACTATTATTGAAACTACAAATAAAGGCTAATTGCTCTTTTGATGAGAAAAGGTATAGTCAATAAAAAATAAAATTGTAGCTAACTAAAGTGCATAAATAGTAAGTTATTGAAGCAAAATTAGAATCTTAAACCCGTACAACTCATGAGACAATGTGATCTGAGCGTCGTATAGAGGACATGGAAATATATGAGTAATAAAATTCCAAAAACATCTTTTTGTTATCCAAAGAGCACCATTGGACAATACACCATTTATGAAGGTTATTCTTATATATGAAAATATTCATCAGCATTGCATTGAGAGGTAAAATTCTAAAAATGGACTACAAAGTGAAACTTTAGAAATACATTGCCATCCAAAAGTTAAGGAAGTACATGTTTCTCAAAGCTCACCGTTACAAAAATGTCAGTAACATTTAAATTCACAATTTATATGCATGACAGTAAAGAAGTTTAAGAAAATAATGCAGGAGCGATAGCTGCTACTTTTATAGAAATGAATCCTTATGTAAGAGTTGGAAAAAAAATGCAAAAATTTTTAAGTTTTGTTCACGAGTGTTGATCTTTAATTGTTATTAGCAGTTTCATTGACAATATCCATGAGAGTCTATCAATGCCCAGGAGAAGTCATTTGCCCAATTTGTTGAGATAGCTAGCAGCCGGATGGATGAAAATGGGGATGAGCTGATGCTGCTAGATGACTCAATGTCTTTTGCAGCATAGTCCAGGGACTATGTAATCAGTTTGAATCTGACAGTTCTGTGTCTAGAAGACATGTTCCAGGCAGACCAAGAGTTACAACACCTGTGGGAGACCGTTATTCAGCTCTTTTGGCCTGAGCTCATAGCAGATCATTTAGTGGTCACAGGAAGAAAAATCTCAGCTACTACAGTGCACAATAGAGGCTTGTACATTAGACGCCCAGTTGTTTTTATCCCTTTGCTCCAATGACACAGAGCTGCCCATTTATATTGGGCAGGAGAACACATCATCTGGACCACTCAACAGTGGGCTTCCTGTTATTTGTCCCTAACTTCAGGTAAAGTGCTGCAGGTTTAATTTTTGAATTAAAATCTTTAGAGGTAAAGAAGTGAAATATTGAAAATCCTAGAAGCTATACATAATGTGCAACATAGTCAGATGGCATTTCTGCTATATGGTAAGTGTATAAGTTGATGAAGTATAGGAGGAGAACTTGCTGTATTTCTTGTACCTTTTAAGCAGTAATGGAAATGATTGTTTCTTGCCACATCATTTGCAGACCTGAGAATTATTTAAATGCTGAGAAATGTGCATTTTATGAGTATTGGCTACAAAAGGGTGTTTAGCATATTGCAAAAACTGCAACACTAGAGGACAGTGAAAAATTTCAGTGATGAGAGGTGAAAACTTGCATTTAGTTGTCAATTTGACATACTGTTGTAAAACTCTTTATTGGATATAATGATAAATTTGATACTGATAGCTTATTTTTTTCTGTGTTTGAAATAAACAAAGTCTTGAATCATGTTAATTTAAATTTCAGAGATGGAGGAAAGTGATGTTCATGCTGTAACAATGTATTTCTATTTTGAGCACATGTTGACACTAGGGCATTCATTCATAGGGATTAGTTTGAGACATTAGGATATACTTCCTTAGCATATTATTCCACAGTTGCCGAATGAGCAGCAGAATTTTACCTGAAAGAACTTCCTCTGAAGATAATCTATGTTTTGACAATCCATTCACATCAGCTGGTCAGGCTTAGATCAAAACTTGATTCTTTGCAGAGGGCCTCGTTACTTTCTATCGCCAGATGTTTCCGTACCGTCTCAACTGAGGTGATCTGCATTTTGGCTGGTATACCACCTCTCTCACTAAGTTACAAAGTTTATTATGATAAATTTCTATTTAGACAAGGATTTGTCCTTTGTATTACATATGGAAATACAGATCTTCATAGTAGTGCTTTTGAACAGATACAAAATAATGGTATTCATCCTTGAAATGTATTCAGAATTCCATGTTATAGAATTATTCGAATTGATGCAAAAATTGAAATTTATACTGATGGGTCAGGATATGAGGGGGGGTGTCAGCGTTCCTTAGTGGTACTTTTTATGGTCTAGAGATTGATTCTAAAGAAGTGAATATGAAAACTATTAATTCTGGATACCAGGCAGAAATTTGTTGTACAAAAGAAGCTTTCCAGTGGACTGACTCACATTTGTGAGAATTATATTCAGTTAATCTATATTCAGATGCTTTGTCCCGCCTGACTCATAACATTGAACTTATGAATGAATCAAATATTTATATAGAAGATTTAGAAGAAAACACAGATTATACCTGCACTGGGTTAAAGCACACTCTGAAGTGTGTGGTAATGAGAGGGCCGATACACTGGCCAAAGAGGCTGTCCTGGGGGATGGAGCCATTTGTCTGGTGTTTCAGCCATTTGTCATGATGTTCAAGAATCAAAGACAAAGTATTACCATTATGAAAGATCATTTGTTGAAACAATGGACATCTGAGAAAAATATTAATTATTTAAGGCATACATGTATCAAGAAAAAAATGACTATTATGAATGATATGAACCTTAACCAAATAATTGCCAATCATAGTAGGTTTCCCACCTATCTAAAAAGATTCCACCTCCAGGAGAACTGCTTATGCAAAATATGTAATTCTTACAGAGATGCAGTTCACTTTGCCAAGGACTGTGTATTAAAAGGGAGTGTGATTAACAGGGAGTGCAAAGTATGGATCATTCAATATGCAAGATTTGAATAAGAAAAATGGAAAGGCAAGAACATATGCTAGGGAAATAATGAACATTATTAATATGAAGAAGAAGCCTATTTGGCTATGTATGTGTTTAAGGTCTCTGACGAGTTTTATTTAATTTTAACAACTCTTATTATATTTTAACATTTTAGGCTTGTTTCTCTGGGGCTAGTTTAATTTTGTTGATTTTTTGGGGGAGGAGTGCAGTCGGGCTGCTGGCCCCCTCTTTGTGGTTGGATTGGCTGGTCCTCATTTTAGACATCTAGCCAGCTTATGCCGGCTAAGTGGACTGGGAGTTACGCCCGTTAATACTAATGCATTTACATCATTTACAGAAGAAGTAATTTCTCAAGTGAAGAAAATCTTGACATCTGACAGATAATAACTACACAAAAACTATATTTTAGCTAGTAGTGCAGAATAAATGTTTTAAGAAAACATAACGATGAAAGTTCCAGCCCACTGGTATCCAAATGTCAAATATCTTTGCATAAGATTGTTATTATTATGGCAATACCATAATTTTAATAAGTGTGGTTCATATACTCTTTCTGTCTGTTTGAAGAGAGAAATCCCTCAACCCAAATTCATTCTAATAACAGAGATGTGTTATTTTGCTATGGTTGGCAGAACTATATCAGTGCTCAATTGGGGAAAAAGGACTATAACTACTTGTTAGCAGCAATGAAAATATAAATTTATTATAATGCATGAGTAATAATATATGTTCAATCAAATAGAAGTTTTAAGTATTTCAGTATGTTTCTCAGTTATATATAAACAAGGAAGTTTAATAAAAATTTGATGTAAAATTTTAATGAAATTTTATGTTTCTATCATTAGGAAGGAAACATTTATGTCATCGTTAGTGAAAATGATTGAAATCGCTGTATGAAAATCATGCACAAAAAATGAAGTCATACTCCTTTCCTAAATAACAGATTAAAAATAGTAACATAAATCAGTTGCCCACCATTAGATAAGTTGTAAGGTTTTAGTTTAAACTAACAAAGTTTTATTTTTAATTTCCCCTTTCCTATGATTTCTTATTTCAACTTCCCATTAGAATGAGCGTGCATTTCAGCTTTATGCTAATTCGAAGTGGAGCCAAGTTTTGGTATTTAACCGTTAGCAAGGAATTACTCAGGGTGAGAGAGCTTTTAGTCTCGGATCACTGCTGCTCTGTTCGACGTTCGCCTAACTACCTAGTATTTAAATTCTAAGCCTTAGCGCTGTTACGCTATTACTTATTGAAGTGCGTTAGTATTAGTTAAACCTTGCTACGCACCATTTAGCATAGAGGCCAACCTCGCGTTTATAGCTCTGTGAGCAACGACTACTTAAATTTTTACTTGACTTTAGTTTAAGTTATTTGATTGTTCAGTTTATACCCAAGTGCGGTCATTATTTTCTGTTATCCCTCCCGAGTTGGGAAGTGGCTGTATATAATTGTGGTTTAATAAAGGAGGATTTTAAATCCTTCTCACGTGCAGTCATTCTACCACTTAACCACAGTTTTCTACCACAGAACGTAGCTGCATTCAGCTCCCTGTACAAGATCAGGACCTAGTTTACTTCACGAATATGTTCGCCAAGAGTATGCACCAAACACTCAGTCCTGACAAAGTAGGCATTTCAAATGTACAAACATAGCCTATGAATGAACACCACAACCTTTGGTGTAACATTAATCATCCCAAAGTTTAAGAAAAACTTTGCTGTTCATAAAGTTTTTGCCAGACTTTTCAAAAAGAATTTCAGAAGTTTTTTTTTAATCTAAGAAGAGAGCTTACATTTTATTCCCCTTGAAATCGATAGTTTTGGTCAAAATCCATGCAATCTAAAATTAAATTTTGTGTAATTTTAAATGTATGCAGTGTGTGTACATATGTGTTGCCTTTCCTGACCCCCCCCCGTCCCGTAAATTATTCACCGGGTAATAGAAGGTATTTTTACCGCGAAAGGTGTTTCAGAAATTTGGCATGTCATGGCATTCAGTGCCTCAAGCAATTTTCCAGTAATTAATGAAAATTTGAACTAAAATTTCCCATCTGCCCAGAAGGGAAAATAATACCTTCTCCTTGTAATTCATTTTTATATAAATAGTATTTAATTATATGTATGTTTGCAGGTTAATATGTTATTTATTTCACCTTTAATATAAACTCAAATTATGTGATTTTTTTCATATGAGTGTTAATAACTTGTAAATCTGATAATGTATATTGCATATTTTTTTAACTTGTTTCAAACTTATCTTTTCAGACTATTTTAACTCTTTTATGTGTCATCAAGATTGTTATTCGTGATACTGTTGACTTACTAAGAAGATTTTTGAATTGGAGAAAATCTGCATTGGTTAATGTGGACGATAAACTTATCAATGCAGAGAGAGAATGAACTTTTTTAGTGCTTTTCTGTTGTTTGATATAATAATGCAGCTTACATCATGCTACCAAGAGAAATAAGCACTTATAAGGATTCACACTAGTCACATTATTTCTGTTAAATTTATTTGTCTTGTGTTATTTATGTGTAGTTTAGTTTATTATTATATTTCATTGTTATTTTTTATGTCTTGTGCGTGTGTCTCGTAATGTAACTTTATTGTTCTTGTGTTTTCATATACTTTTATTCAGGAGATGAAATGTCATATATTGCATTTCACATAACATTATGAAGAAAAATCATATCATATGTAAAAAGATTTTGCAGTTTGTTCAGGAGCTTTAATGTATGTATTAGCATACATTGTGAAAAGCTATATTCGTAAAGAACTGTATAAAGTTTTTAAAACAATGTGTCTTACATTACAGGCTATTACAAACAGGTACACATGGCACTTCATATAAATATTTGTGCTATAAGCTTTTTTTAATTAATTATTGCTCTTTTTTTAATAAAATTGCTAGTATTTATTCAGCATACATTTTATGGTACCCTGAAACAAAAGAAAGTGTATAAATTAGTCTTTAACAGACGTTTAGAAATGTTGTAGAAATGAAATTTTTATAGTATTTATTTATGAAATTCATTAAGCTTAATTTTTATCATTTATATGGTAGGAATATTCCCAAAAAGCATTTTGTTAAACTTGGTTTCTGAACGAAAATTGAATCTATTTCATTCCGTAATAAAATAAGCATGTGCGCTGTCACTTGGGTATTAAAATTTAAAATATATTTTAATGAAATTAGTATTGTGGGATATTTATTTTGTATGCAAATTAGAATTTTTCTCAGTTCATTGTTAAATGTAAATCTGGTTACAGTTACAGTCTTCTTATCTGAATTTAAATGCTACTGAAATTCTAAAAGTTATTTGATGTCTGATAGTGTATGATATCATAGTAATTACATTAGACATTGTCAGATTGGCTTGTTCATGTTATTTTATTATACACTGTTTGATGGGATTTCATTTGAAAATTTACCATATGTTATAAAGCATATATACATATTTCTTATACGCTTTATAAAATCATTTTAATAATTTTAGATGTTATTTTTGTACCATTTTATATCTTGTTAGATAAATTTCTTTTCCTGGTATAGTAAAAAACAATTGTATAAAATCTTATTTTATTCTCTGCGCTGTAGTTATTCATCGCTGCTTTTAATTGCATGCTCATTAAACATATCTTTTAAAATATCCTGTAATAAAAACCTGTTAAGTAGATTAGATACTACAGTCAGAACTTGCTATAGTGGACACAGTTTGTAACAAACCTCTTTGTATAATGAACAAATTCTTTGGCCCCATCCAATTTCTTGTGCACTTAATGTTGTTATGTGGCTATAATGAATTTCCAAATGTGTGAGATTCGGAATGATGGATATTTTTGACTGGAACTTTTTTTGTATATCATTTGGCTGAATTACAGTTAAATTTCAAGTGAGGCTACAGTTTCAATTTTTCAGATTTGTGACTACCAAATGATGATAAATTATTAGAATATAATAAAAGACTTCCATTAATATAGCGATATGCATTAAATGGGAGGACATAGAAAGTTGCCAGGCTTGGCTAAAAGATAAATTCCTGTTAGTAAGCAAATTTTGAAATATTGTATAAATATTGTTTCTCTCAGGCTTTGGCAGTTCTAATAGCATAATTTAACTACTCTTAAAATGTGCATATTTAAATCCATACTTTCTATAAATACAGAATGTTATATTATAACTTGATGTATAGTTGTATTGACTTACTTTTTTAAATGTCGTGTTAACATACATTAATTACTTGAAATGCAATTTCAGTGTCCGCCGATTGTTAAAGACACTTTTGGTTCAAACAAACATATTTGATTTTATTTAAGCAGCTGAGTTTTGGATAAATGGTGATTTACGTATTACAAATTATGATATCAGTTTTAACTTTCAAGCTAAATAATAACTAATAATTAATTTATTAATCCTAAAATAATTAAAATTAATAATACTAAAATGAAACTATTTACCAATTTTTATATTTTATTTAAAATGTTTTATAAACATATTTTTATAATTACGTTTTTGATGAAATTTTCTCTGTTACAAACAACTATTTTATCTGTGTTTGCTTCTATTGTTCAGCGACTGTTTTTCAATTGTATTCTAAATATCATAAAACTGCTGATAACTTTTTTTATCAGCACCTTTCAGTTCAAGAATTTTTCTTAAAATTTGCAGGGCTTCTCTAGAATTGTCATCACTTTTTTTTGTGGATCTTTTAACTCTTTCTTAGGCAGTTTTTATATATGTTGTCTTAATATTATTGTGAATTGATGTAGATTCTAAAAAGGAATTTTCATAATTTGCCTCACTGATATCTGAAATATTAGCTATAATTTGCCGTTTCTACCAGGCTTCTTCTACATAAAAGCCACACTTTTTAAAACAGCTTTTCACTAATTTTAAGAGATTAGCTCCTGTATTGACTATAAAATGCATGGTTTCTAGCAGAGATATTGACGTATTCTTCAGAGTGCTTGCATTTTCACAAAATTTAATCCTGTTCGTCATTTACAGAACATCTTTTCTGTAATTACATATGAAAGCCTTTATAATACTCTAAAATTAAAAGCTGAGTGTTAGAATTTGTGGCTTAACTCTTTTTGCTTCACATTTTGACATGTTGCAAGTTAAGCACAAAAACAAATTGGAAAAATGCTTCTGCCAGTGACTTATTCAGATTTCAAAATTTACATTTCTAGCCACAGAAGAGATTGCCCTTGTCTGTTTAGTCTATCTGCCAATTCATGATTACAAGTATGACCAATGCTTTTCCTGCTTTTTATTCAATCCATAGTTACCAGTTCCTTTCCATTCAAAGATAATGCTTAGAAGCATATCATCAACTTTTTTATGACTCTGTGAACATAATGTATCTATCACAAAGAGGCGAATTTGAATGTCAAAACCTTAAAAGATGGGATAGAGAAATTATACTTCCACCTCCTATCTATCAGCTGGTATTCGAGAAGGAACCATTATTCGTATATAATGATTCTACAGCATTGTTTTTGTTAACCTTAAGATGTGGAAATTCTGACACCGTGAAGTCCAGTGCAGGCAAAGAACTTTTAAAAGTGTCTTACATGTATGAGGACCACTGGTACGAAAATTTCAGTGAAGCACTGCGATATCTAAACAATAAAGCCATAGTCTACAGTTTGTTAAATGGATAACCTACAAAAGGCCTTGATAAGTGAGATATGTTGGCATTGGAGAATCAGCCTTTTGCCAATTTGTGTCATGTAAGCAGTGGAGATAAGTTTAATGAACGGCGTTTTTTCTATTGATTAATATGTATTCGTTTTGATTATTTGAAATTTGAAAATAACAAGTGGCTGAGTTTATGATTATTAACCAGTGAGTTTAATAACTGGTTGGCACTATTAAGTGTAACACTCCATAAAAGTAAGCTACGAAGCAGAACAATTTCACTTGGGCCAAACATTGAGCAATAAAATGAAAAAGTGATTATAAAGAAAAGTATTGCCACCCAACCGGTATAGTGGTTAGCGTCGCTGACTGCCGTGCCGAAGGGTTCGGGTTCGAATTCCGGAGAAGGCATGGATGCTTGTAAATGTATAGTGTCGGTTGACATGGCGGCATTTTAAATATGCGGCGAGCCGAAAGTCCTCTCGTGTAGATTGGTGGGAGGGGAAAGGGGTGCTCTCCCTCAAAATTGGGGGTGGAAAATAGAAGTCCAACCTCTCTTCGGAGTAGGCTCTGGCAATCATTCTTCCATGTGGTAATGGACACGACAACAACAAAGAAAAGTATTCAAATTCATTGGAACTTCCATAGATCATAGGGTATAATAGATACTAGCGTCAGAAAAAGCAAAAACAAAGATTATCAATAATTAAGTAACAGTTGTAGGGTAGAGTGAATAATCAAGGTACCAAACAACACATGGTTGTGTGGGGAGGGGATTGGTTGAGTTCTGTCACACAGGATGCTATTTGTATTGATGCATAATGCGCATTATTTTGAAATGCTGTTCTGTATCATCTGCTTTACATATCCTGCAAAACTATTTTTTAAGAATAATGTGGCATATGTAATTTGTAAATTTATGAAAATTATGCTATTTCAAGCTTAGCGATATACTTGTCAGTGGTAAAATTAGCGACAGAATTTGGAACTACACACGGTGCCATTTAATGTGGCTCATTTGTCCGCACCAGTTTGTTATAACATTAAATGATGAGAAAATAATAGCCTTCAAAACAGCAATGGAATTTAACTAATTTAATATAAAATAAATAGCAATACATAAATAAGCCTTTAAACAGCATTTTATTTAGGAAAATGCAAAAGTTCATTTATGAACAGTTTATAACTTTTGTGAAATTTGCATCTGTGCAGTGCTGAAAGCGATGAAATTTGCACCTCTATTTAATACCATGTAAAAGTCGCAGTTCCATATTGTCTTGTCTGTAGTTGTAGTTCTCTCCATTGTGGTGTGGCATTGTGATGTACAGAATCCTGACATGGATTTAGCTGTCGAAGAGAGGAATGGCAGTAGTCCTTTCGAGTGCGAGATTCCAGTCCATGATGTATCTACTATGAAGCAATGCGTCGATTCGTGGTCAAGTACTTTACAGTGGATATAATGCCAAGTACACTTGAAAGATGACACAGAAGTTATGCTCGAGTTATTTCCTGTTATCTCATATTGCGTTTTTCATGTCATAGGATGCCATGCTTTGTTCATGTGTTAAGGTGTTAAGTCTAAGGAAAGTAGCCATTAAAACCTTTTGTTATTCACTTACATCCAATATTCCCCTTTGGCATGCAAAAATTCTGTGTAACCACCACCCTTTTAATCCTAATAACAGGTTATGGGTCCAGGAAACCCATTGTAAGTTTAAGCAGTGAGTGAAACTATAAGGTATTTCTCCCACCTTCTTCACATGCCTTCGTGGTGTAGTGGTCTGCATGCTCGGCGCCTAACCGAGAGGTCCGTGGTTCGATTCCCGGCGAAGGCAATGCTCATTTCTTCATCTTCCTGCTTCATAATAACCTCATGTCTCTACAAAACGTCTGCAGTTTTTTGATAAAGAACAAGGCAAGCAAAATTACTTTTTTTCCCTCTTGGGTTTATTGAAATTTGAAGTACCAAGTGAAAATGAGGAACCGTAATGCACAAATCAAAAAACTGAGTAAAACTAACTTTGAAATATGGCATTTCCAAGTGAAAATGGTTTTAATCCACTCAAAACATTGGAAAGATGCAAAAGCATTCAATCAAGCTAGAAACTTCTGAAACTAATGGAGCCGAACTTGATAAATGGGTCCAGAAAGATGAGAAAGCTTTAGCAATTATTGCTTTTAGCATGAAATCGACTGAGGGAGTGCTCATAAAAAAACTGATACATCATATGAATAAAACTGCATGAAACTCATCAGCCGAAAAGCCCTTTAACAAAAGTAAACTTTATGAAGCAATTTACCTTGAAAAAGATGAAGCGAATGAAACAATGGAGGATTACTTACTTTCTTCGAACTTGTAGATAAACCTGCAGAAATAGGATCTGAATTCCTAACTATTTTATGACCGTGTAGCTTAACGGAGAATTCAAAAATTTCAGAATCTTGTGTTACATTGCCTGACTTAACTATACAGTCATGTTACTTAAAGTTAAGTTAAAGTTAGTTACTAAAAGATTATACAAGTCTCAATTTAAAGTCAGGGAAGAGTTAGTAAAATCTAAGAATACGAAATCTTTAGATGGTATAACTGGAAGAGAAAAGGGCAAAAGGCATCAGAATGCAGAAAAAGTTAAAAGTAAAAATCCACTACACAAAGTTGTTCTCTCAGCATTATCAATACAACGTGAGAATTAGGAACATATAACTGGTATCTTGATTCAGATTGAGGAGCAACCGCACGTGTGTACAATGACAGAAATATATTCACGTCAGTATCCGAAATGAAGATGTTCAGTTAGCAAATAATGAACTGGTAGAAGTTAATGGGAAAGTTGAAGTTTATACAGGAATCAATTTAACTTCGCAATATCATTACACATATTACTTAATGATGTATTATACATTTCCAAGCTAAAAATGAACTTAATTTCAGTTAATTTAGTGACACAACGTAAATGTACTGTTTACTTTACAAATAGCCATGCGTGGGCCAAAGACAGGAATAAATGTTGTTTTACAAGCAACAATGCAAAATGGGTTGTAAATCAGTGCTTCTTAAACTTTATTCATTCATGACCCCTTTTTATGATCGAAATTTTTTCGCGATCCAAGATATTAAATATGAAATAAAATTATTTATTTCTTTAATAAACAACATACATATGAAAGGAAGTGGTCTTAGCATTAGTTTCAAGTATACAAAAAATAATGAAAGAAAATCGCATTTTAATGAGACGGTTATTCTTATTTTTTGCTGCATACGAAATTACATCTTTTTGCAGTATTTGACACTATTGGATGTAAAGTATCTTCAGTGTTTTTAAACTTGGATTGGATTTTAAACTTGATATTTGGATTTAATAATCATTAAATCTGAAAAAGTCACTTCATATAAGTACTCGTATGTGGTGCTGCATGGCAGGAGAACATTTAACGCCATTTCAGAAATTATGGGAAATTCAGTTCTAGCTCCAATCTAGCATGCAGTGTAGAATTTTTGGCTTAAGTTTGGGTTATACGGACAGCTCAACAAATCCATCTTGCATTTATACGGCCGGTAATCGATTTTAGTAACGTCAATCAAAAATGGTTTTTGAATTTTAAGATAACTTTTTGAGATTCGATATAAAGTATTTGAAAACTGTTCATCTCAGTTTTTTAAGTGGCTTCCAAAAAATTTAGAAATTAAAGTTTTACATTTTTTTTTCCACCTAAAAAATTATTGATAGTCAAAAACATTTCGAATCAATCATTTTCCACCCTATTCTTCCAAATGCTGCTCTTTTTAATAAAACCTTAAATTTTATCATTCGAAGTAAATGTATTGCTATTTTTTTTCTTGAAAATATTAGATTAGATTGCTTAGTTTCTTAAAAGTATCTAACAACTAGCACAGCATTGATAGCCATAAGCCATTTTGAAAAACAGCAGCAAGACCTGACTTTTTATTCAGTTAAAAGTCCAATAATTTCGTCTTCTAATAAAAAAATTTTTCTTAAAACAACCTGTTGTCTAAATCAGCGGTCTCTAAATAAAATTTTCACTATGTATCTGTATACAAATAGAAATGAACAGCATATATTACTTACTAGAAGTAACATTTATTTTTAATATAAGAATCACTTGCATTTATACATTAAGGCAGAAATATGCATCATAATTTGATTAACTACATCTCATAATACAGTTATACGTTTAGATTATACAAAATAATGAGTGATCTTTCAAAAGAGCTTTCTCGCAGCTATGGCACTATAAAGTGTGATGATTTCTCCTCATGTGCTCTCCTTCAAAATTGGGGGCAGAACGGAGTAAAATCATACTATCATCTATATGGTGCTCAAGATCCTTGCCACGATGAATCTCGTGCGCTTGCTCTGATATCAGAGACCTGATCTGATGTTACTCTTGACCGGTTAGGATAAGCCATTAATGCACAAATAAGGGTGTTGTTGTGACTTGTCTGACAATAACATCAGAACAAGACCATGAAATTCATCGTGGCAAAAAGTGCACATTTGTGCCTGTTGACAACAGCCTCGAGCACGAAATAAATGACCGTATAACTTTTCTCAGTGCCACCACCAGTTTTCATTGAGAGCATCCCGGAGTGATAGGTTCGAGGGTTTCCCACCCCTCTTCCCCTATCACGAACCTCTCCAAAGGATTTTCGGTCTCATATTTAGAGTGTCAACATGCCGCGCAGATATACATTTACAAACATCCATGCATTCTTCGGGATTTGGACCTAGGCCTTTCGGTACGGCAGTCAGAGTCACTAACCACTGTCCCAGTTGGGCGGCACAGACGAGTGGGATGGTTAATAATGAAAGTCATTTCTTATGCTAAAGATATTTCAAAGTTCCTTATTTTTTTCCTTTAATTTTCTTCCAGGTCATTCGTTTTTATCATAAACCATATATTTAGAGAATTAAATTTAAAAAAAAAGTATTAAGAGATGACTGGCTTTCGGGATCTTGTGATTCAGCATTGCATATCTCCGCGATTTCTATTAAATGGTATTTTACACTACATATAACATCAACGTGAAATTTCTTAGATGATGAACAAAAGGTTTGAAGATAATGCAACGGATGTATATAAGACAGCTAAACAAGTCCGTTAGAATAGAACGGATAATAGAGTTATATGATTTCATAATGGTAGTAAAGATTCTACATCTATTTGTTACCACGCCAAAAATTTAAAATCAGTGCACTGAGTGTAACTGCTTTATAAAGCTCTCTCAGCATTGCTGTTGTTCTTAATATTTAATATAGCATGCCTCCAAATATTTCATGGTGAATATAAAGGATATTCATTTTAAACACAATATTTTCAGGAAATGATACTGTCAAATCAGGTGAAATTGTTGACTTAAAAAGTCAAGGGCACAGTCACTGCATTCTGAATTTAGGGAAAAAAAAATTAGTTCAGTCAAAATTTCTACTTTTTTAGAGCTACTTCATAGGTGAATATGAAATAATCATTGCATACTAAAGTACCCACTGCTTTTCAGAATATCCCAATATGCACTGTTTGAAGAATATAATATACCGAAAATGATTAGAAACTGAAAATTGCTGGGCAATGCTTTTTATGCTCTAAACAAGGATATCATGCAGGCCTCTAATATTTCATTGTTTTTACCACAGCTGGTGGCTGAGTCAACCTTCAGTCCTCTTATATCTGAGTAAATGGATTGCAAAAAAAGAGGTAATTTAATGCAATTCCTTTGTATTTAGTTTACCAGTCTCAAGATAAAAAGTTCTGAATCAAAATCAGAAGCCATTTTCAATCTTGAAGGCATCCTAAAAAGCAGACACTATTTCAGGTTCAAGAATAAATGCCAGCGAAATTTTTTTAAATCAGCCTATTATCCTGAACTCAACTTGAATGCTAGCTCCTAGGAAAACAGAACCTATAATTAATTACCCCATTGCAGACTAAACACACTGACAGAATATTGGAGGGGAGCAATGGTAAAGTTTTAACAAAGCGCATCAATAACTGAATTTCAGATTTCACTTTGAAAATTGCAAATCTCAGAGCAGTCCAAATTATAAATACATACAATTTTGCATTCACTATTAAGAAAATAATTAAGATTTTGGAACCTTTTTCGTTTTCCTTTTTTATCGATGATTTACAATACATCGTTGCTAAAAATGATACCATATGCGGATAAAATAGAAATGGACCATTATTTACAGTTGATAATCCACACAGAACAACTGCAATATTACTAGTCCTTATGCATAAAGTCTTTCATTCAAATTTAGATCATTTTGGGCATAAATAAAAACCATTCATCTGTTGAGTAGTTACGGTCCATATATCCTTATAAGTCGCCTCGTGGTTTAATTGATAAAATATTTTTTTTCTAGTACATTAGATTTTGATGGTATGCATAGATTTTGGAATAACTAAAAATGCATTATGTTTACGTTTTTAAATTTGATGGCTTAAGAGGAAATTTTCAGAAATTAGCCTTTCCTCTATTTTATAAAAAACTATAATGGCAATTTTGCAGGTGTTTGGAAAATACGTATTTTCATCTAACATAAACATTAATAATATTCATAAATATGCAATTGTTTTCTGTGCTACTGATTTGAGTGTATTATTTATTTTAAAATAGTCTGAGTAGTTCTTTATTTGGTGTTTAAATTTGATGATATTGATTTTCTGCATTTCAATACACCTAGTTCTTTTTTATGATGGAAATTATGAAACATAATTTTTCTAATTTTGCAACATTAAGTCTTATTAATGAGTTTGAAGAAAAAATACTTTTTGGGACAGCAAGCAAACACATGTGCAATATTTTCATTAGAAGCAATATTAGAGAAATTGTTTAAATATAAAATTTTGTTAAATTTTGCTGGGAATACACCATACTGATTTATTTGTTCTTATTACACTCATGTGCAAAATTAAGAGAATTTGTAAATTACGTATATTTTTATGAAAAGTATTGAATGAAAGGTACTACTAATTATGCCTTCAAAGAATTATGCAAATACTCAAAAATGAATACGTAAGCATATACGTGCATGTCTGCACAGCTGTGACTGTGGAGGGGATATAAGCCACGAGGGGTTTACAGCAATTTTTGTGCTTCTTCTTTCATCAATTTTTCCTTCATGAATTTTGCTGTGCTTCTCACAAGAGGTGGATAGACTTTATGAGGTATCAGGTAAAACGAGTAGCCTCGAATGTATGGATGGCAGAATGAGATGGATAATTGCTGGTAGATTGGAGGCAGGCTAGTCACAAGTGCAGGTGGCTGTAGCTCAGTGTAACCCCCACTGCAATTTGTGGAAAAAGTTTCAAGACAGATCCATATCAAGGAGACATGGACAAGAGCGACCAAGATCCACAATAGCGAATGAACACCATATTTCTGTATACATATATATATATATTACAGGAAATCCGAAATTTCCAGTAAATTTTGTCTTCAGCATTACTAAAATTTTACTAAAATTTTCAGATTTTAAAAATACGAATTTCTTACAGCTTACCTTTTCTACCAGCCTCATTTGATCATTTATGCAGCTTACAATGTGCAACAGAATGCTAAGAATTCCTGAGGATCAATACTATACTCATGTTAGTTGAGACTTTTGCGTTTATTTCAAAATCTACTTGTATCTTTTATTACTTTTTAGGCATTTATCTCTTTAATTTGTTTTTTCCCAGTGAATCTGTTTAAAATTCTTTCAGATAAATTACGTGTTTTACAGTTTGAACACCTTCTTTGTAATTTAGCAAGACTTCTGCATACTTATTATGCAGATTTAAAATTTTTTTTTAATAGTTCTGATTTCATTTCACTATTATTTCTTATTTGAAATTTTTGAAATAATTTTATTAATTACCTTTCTGTTTTAATATGCACAACAAGGTTAATCTTAATTAGATGTAATTCACTGAATGTTTAACTTTTAGACTGGATTAATTTTATTGCATTATTCGTAACTTTATTTAATTTTTTCCCCCAATCAATTAGTTGTACAAAGGTCGTTCAAATGTCAACACGCAACTACTAGCTTACTCTAGCTTGATAATGATAAGGATTAGAGAAATGAAATTTTGTAGGTAGAAGCATTTGTCCTTTGAAAATGTCACAAAATATATGATCGATTTGCTCTGCAGCCATCTTTGTATCAACATGAGTGCATATTCATTCCATAAACTGCCTCTTTGGCTCGGGATCGAAATGAAAAAGCCAGATTTCATCACACGCTATGACACCATAAAAACATTCTCGGCAATCTCTGCGAAACTTTGCAGAAGGTCATCACACACGTGCTTCCTGATTTGCATAATATATTTTATCTACAATCGTGCCGCCCTGATCAGTATAGTAATTAGTGCTCCTGGCTGTTTATCATTTCATAAGAAGCCAGAATTATGTTGTAGCAACTGTGTAATGAGATCTTTCCCATTTTTGAGAATATTCTCAAAATGTATATAATGAACTTTTCTTAATCACTTTATCATAATGAGTTAATACATCTTAATTGGAGGCAGGGTGGGTAATTTGATGTTACTGATAAACTGAAGATGCAAAAACGGTTAAAATAATTTTTCGAGAAATGATTCTAATTCAAAGTTATATAGTATAAAATAAGATTATTATGAGGTCACTCTCTTGATATACCTATCGCCTCTAGAATCGCCAACCGATCAAAAAGGAGCAATTTCTTCACATGGTGAAGAAATGTTAAATTATTACATGAAAAACATGGGGATCTTTGTTTTGAAAGAAACACCTTTAATGGAAGATCCTCTGAATGTGTCTGTACGCTTTTCATAATCAATCTTATGATGAGTAATGATTTACACTATGCCAGATTCTGTAGATTAGAAATGCAGAGCAAATTAATCATTGTCCTTTAGTTTTTCCATTTAATTCCCTGAAAAGAAAGAGACAGAAATCAGATGCAGAATAGACTTAACATGAATAACATTCAACATTCGTTTTCTCTGCTTTATGTTTTCGTGAAGAGCAGACAATGATTTTAAAGCTTAATGATAACACAGTGACATTACAATCTTACAAATACAGAGTGCAGCATGAAACATCAGATACTGAAAATGGCTCATAAAAGTTTTAAAAGAGCATTATAGAAAAGTGAGTATAAAAAATTGTTGACTGAAGGTCATGGCTAGTCAGTATGCAAGATATGTTTAATACATTCATCTCAGCTGTGAGCCTTCTTAGAAGAGCAGGGACCCTCAGCGACATAAATCATTTGTCAATCCTACAAAAAAGTTACAAAGGCTGTTCGCACTGCATTTAATGACACTCCCATATGAAGCAGTCAGAGCAATTACCAACAGGTCACATGGCGGCCTGAAAACATCCTAGATATTGATGTACACAAAGAACTCAAAATACGAGTATTTCTGGAAGGAAATGCAGCTCCATATAATGTATCCTTGACATCGGAAACGTTTCCAAGACGATAAATTCATTCTTATTTGCAGGATAATTGTCCATAGATCTGAAGACACATTGTGGGCAGTTATCATAAAACACAAGAGCCACTTGTCTTGAAAACGTTATACGTCAAGAATAAAGAAGAACATAATTTGTGTGTCCTGTATACTGTCTGCACCGTACTCTACTCCACCAACTGCACCGTACAGATACTAATTAATGAAGCAATTTATTATATAGATATGAATGGCCGTTTATGATACACTCATTTTCCCATATTGTTTATACTAGAAGTTATACCCAAAATAAAAGTAACATAATTTACGTTCCTGCTTACTGATTAGTCATGCACTTTACAATCAGAATTTTAATACCAATTAATGAACAATTTCAAGTAAGCTGTCTTATTGTTTTGAAAATGGGCATTTATGATACACTCATTTTCCCATGTTGTTTATATAAACCTAATTATTTTCATGTCCGCACACAATAATTCAAGTGGCCCTCACATATTGCTCAGTTTGAATAAGTCACGTTTATCTCAAAATTCACAGTTAAGTTCATGCATGCGTGTTCATTATTATTATAGTTATTTTTAGCTTCATTAGGCTCTTCTAAAGTGCATTCAAAACAAGAAATAAATCATTAAATTTAGAAGCATACTTAAAATTTACTGAAGCTACTGCTGCAAAGAAAACAGATGCAAAATTATTAAGTATAGTAAAATGTACGTCTAAAAATTTTAAAAGATATGAAACAATTAAAAAAAAAGACTTAAAATCCCAAATAAATATATAAAAAAGGGAAATTTTATCCATAAAAGAAATACACAATTTAAAAATGGGTTTGTTTAATATGTCTTGTGCACAAAAGTTAGAATTGGCAGTATAATTGTTCAACAAAATAACATTTTACAATTCCTGGGCAGATATTTTGTATGAGAAATTTAGGGAAAACGGCGGTTGATCAGAAAGTATTTATCTTCGAAATAGATTTGTTTAAAATATCCGTGTGGTCAAAGTGAATTCATCAGTGAAACTGTTATGGCAGATTACTTAAAACAGTTAACGTAATTAATAAAAACTATGATTTCAGGATTGATCAGACGTGTCTTTGCTATCGTTCATAACCCAACAAATCATTAACATTTAAAGGTTCTAGCAAATAGGACATAAAATAAAATAAAAAAAGGTGATGTATCTGTATGCTTTAGCTGCAAAGAACAAAAATTATAATGACTAATTAACAATTCCTTGCAACTGGCACGTTTAAAATTGTCAACATGCCTGAACTCGAAATGGAATCCTCACAATAGAATGTTCTGGGCAAGTTCAGATCTGTGGACTAGTTCATTCTATTGCGCTTGACATTCTATTGCATTCTATTAATAAACATACATTACATTCTATTAATAAACATCCATTGCATTCTATTAATGTCTATTTATGACATTCTATTGCGCTAGGTGCTATTTTCGCATAGTCCACTGAAAATTTAAGGGGGATAGAAAAATATTGTTAATTTGCCAACTGTCACTCAATGGAAATGTTAATATATTGTTTTTAATAGCTAATATGTCGCCCAGATGGTACAGTGGTTAGGGGAGCCTACTACTGTACCAAAGGGCCCGGGTTCAAATCCCGGAGAAGACATGGATGTTTGTAAATGTATAGTGTCGGTGCGGCATGGCGGCACTGTAAATATGCGGCGAGCCGGAAGTCCTCTCGTGTGGATTGGTGGGAGAGGAGTGGGAGACCCCTGCATTCTCCCCCCCGGTGTGCTCTTCCTCAAAACTGGGGGTGGAAAATAGAAGTCCAACCTCTCTTTGGAGTAGGCTCTGGCAATCATTCTTCCATGTAGTAATGGACACGACAACAACAACAATAATTAATATACAACTAACACATCACACTCAGATTTCAGAATAATCCAATCATTCAAACTTCAATATCAGCATCATACACTCTTTTGCCAAAAAAGGGGGGAGGAGGGGGAAGCACCTTTAAACGATCTCTTGAAATTTTGTATGCAGATTTCTTCATACCGAGCATTGAAATGATTAAATTTTTAACGCCAATGAGAATTAACTTTGGTCATAGTCTGCGTTTCTACTATACAACTAGCATCTTATAAAACAGGGAACAATTACAAAAAGTTTTTCTCGTTGTCGGCGTTGTATTCTAGTTCCCTGGAGACACAACAAGTAATGACGTTGAGGCGCAGTCGAAGCCTTTACAGACTTTAGGGATGCGTGAAGCAGTCCGGTCGTATCGACCAATAGGCCGCCACCTGCACCGTACAGACAAAACTGCGCAAAGGTGCTGGCACTGACATGTGTCAACCGACATACCGAACTTAGGATACGCCATTTTTCTTTAATATACAGCAACAGCGTTGAATACAACAACGCTATTTATTAAAGCTGATAATCATTATCACAGCTAACTGATAATCCATAGCTATCCTTGACTGCCATTACCACCGATAACTGATAATCAACATCACGTTTAAAGTAACGAAATTCACAGGAAATAAAAATTATCTCTCTAATATAGAACTCGTATCGTTTTACAGAACGATATGAAAATATCGTTTATAAAATCTCGGGTGATCGACTTAGGCGGTTTTCACTGAACTTTAACTGCCGGTTTCATATGTAATGACATCTTATTATGATTGTGCAAAATATTTAGAATGCTACCACGCAGTGTATTTTTTATTTTCTTCCCTTCTAGTTTCATGACTTTTTTAGCAGCTTTCACAGAAACTCTATCAGTTTGCTATATCAATTATTTAGGCTTCTAAAAGTCTTGTTTCTTTGATACTGCTTAGTGCTAGTCTGCTAGTTAGACAGGGAAACTAAATTCTGCTTATATCTTCCTCACGCTTATAATCAGTACTTGTTAAAAATTACAATGTAAGTTGAAGAATCTTAGTAATTTGTTATGATTTTCAAATTTATATGAGGTACATTGGAAAAAATCTGAAAATTTTATGTTCAGAAGAAATTTAACCATTCATAAATCAAATAAGCAAATGTGAAACCAATACTTTGCAAAACTTGAGGAAAAGGGGAATTTTGAAAATAATATTTTAAGAACTGGAAATTAAAAAAAAATTATAAATGTGCAGTTATAAAGGAAGAAAGAAAGTATTTTAAGATTATTAAGTTTCATTCAGTATTATTACGCATATGAAGTAAAACAATTTCTGAAATATCATAAAAGTTGTTTAATATTATGTCAATTACATTTTAACATGGGCATGTGAAAATAAATAGAACATAAAACTTTGACGACATATTATGTAAAGTAAAAGAAATACATTACTTACAGGGTTATTTAAAATATCTGAAATTGTATAAAATTCTGTAGTCTGTGGAAGAATCGTCGCATATTCAATTAAACTTAGTCTATCTTTTTTGTTTTTGAGCATCTAAAATATATAGAAATGATTTTAAAACACATATAAATCTTCAAACGAATTGTTTGCAATCATATTAATTTGGATATACTTACCTCTATCACAACAGAATGACATCGATATTTTTTGGCTAAGCTCATTTTTAAATCTTCATTCTCCACTGAATTTATGTATTTAGTCAGAACCTGTTAAAACATCGATAATAATTGAAAGGTGATTTTTCTATTAATTGAAATTATATTTTGTACCATAAAATACTTATTTAAAACAACAGTACATTTTTATAAATTCAACTTAAACCTGGCTAAAATGGATTTACTGATTACAGGAAAATTTACACTGTTCTTCTGTCATATAAATAAATGGCCACAATGAAGAAATTATACAATGTAATTGGCTGGTATTTAGATTACACTGAAAAAAAAATACCACCACGTTGAAGACAGAAACAGAAATCGGTATGAAATGAACAGAGGTCAAACAGCAAAAAGGTGAAATCACTCGGTGGCTGGTTCATTAACAGAATAAGATAATACGTACATCAGACTTCCATATAATGATAAAATACTGCAAAACAGTATCACTTAAATTCCTTTAAAATTTTGAAAAATATTTTATTTCAACTGTAATAGTTTTAAGGTCCTGATAATCACACAATACTTAACCATTAAAAAGCAATGTCTCACAAAAATAACGTTTTTGATAGTTTAATATATGAAACATTTAAATAGCTTACTTCAGTCGGGGCATTTTCTTCTGAAAGTACTTGAAGAAGTTTAGAGTAAGCAATAGGAGACTTGATTTTCATACTACCAAGCCATGTCTTCAAAAGGAAAAGAGAAGTAATTATACATCGCTTGTTGACAAAATTTACATAATGGATCATGCATAAAAAGAAATATTAATAAAAATTTGACGCATTAGCTTAACAACAATCAATAAAAAAGCAATTGTTTTCCTTCATTTGCGTATATAAAAACAAAAACTAAACATAAAATATATTTACTAAACATAAAAAAATGCTTTTACATATCTTACAGAATATGACTATAAGACTATAGATTATACGAAAATAAGGACAGCAACTATTAAGAAACCAGAAACCGGAATAAGATTAATAAAGATGGTTTTTAGGAATAAAATTGTCATGATATATGAAAAACGAATAATGTGAAAAAAAAAGTTTTGAGTTCTTAAAGACGTATAACATATAAACATAATAATGCAGAATGACAGAGAATTTTGAAAGAATAATAAAGTATATGCACAATGACAGACAGTTTTGAAAAAATAATAAAGCGAAACAATCTTCTATCAAATATGTTTTCTAAAACAAGCCTTGCATGCTTAGGTTAAGAAGAGCTAAATAAAGTTAGCTTGGTGTAAGTTTTTATCCTTAAAAATGCAACGAGTGAAAACAGACTAGAAAATATTTTCTCTTCGTAGATAAAACTTATTACAAAATAAACATTTCAATATTTTTTACAAAAGTTTCTTAAAAGCAAATATTTCTTCAAAACGTTTTATTGCCTATTTGTTTTAGCATTTTGCATTGCATCTTCCTTTTCTCAAAATGTGACTGATTGAAATGCATGGCAATAACGTCAAAAACATTATGTTTAGAAAAAAGAAATTAAAAATGTTTAGTCTGATATAAAACGATCCGTTCAGGAAGCAAAACCTAAGACCCTCAATATTGCTTTGATACTTACAATATAAGAATAAAATACTTTTTTATAACTATGAATAAAATTGAACTCATGGTCATGTTTTAATGAAACGAAAACAGTCTTCACTATACTATGGTATGTAAAACAATCAACAGAAATAGAATTAATTTTCAAGTATTAAAAGCAGAAGTTGAAGATTTAATCTTCAACTATTAAAAGCAAATAAATTGCGAAATATATTAAAAATAAAAACTCATCTCATGGTCATCATGGTATTTAACCAAACGAATAAACACTGCATTTTTCTTCCAAAATTCTATCCGAAATAAGATAACAGGTTGTATGATATTCTCTTCATAATGAAAATAAGGGGGTCAATATCATACGTCATGACAACTGTATTAAATCTTGCAGTAAAAATGCAGCAAAAGCATATATGCGTATGAAGGGACGAAGGGACGTGGAATGCGCCTATGAATGTTACCAAGAAACTGGTGGCGACCTTAGGAATAAAGGGGTGGGATGGAAGGTAATCGAAAAAGACAGAAATGGAAAGCATGTTTTTATTATAAAAAACTACAAGGAAATTACAGGAAAATGTGTACAGAGAGCTAATATCCTTCGAAATATATTCTAGAAGATCTTCCACACATCTTTGTCGACGACGAGGAAGCCGCTGGAGACTGGCCGGCGTATGATTGATTAATATCTGCCATATGTTGTCGGAATAACCGTGGGACATCCTCCTTACTCGCAAAGAGCACCAGGAACCGAAAATAAAAGTGCGAATGCACATAGTCGCATTAGAGTAGCAGAAAATGATCAACTGAATCATTCCTCAGATGTCAGCAGACTTAAATATTTTAATGTACTTTAAATATTGTCATTTTATTCGATTAAATGCTTAGGGTGATAAATAAATGTGTTAATACAGTGTTAAGTTATTAAAAGATGTTGTAATATTGTGAAATTACATTTAGTTCCAATAGTGCGTCAGTTCCATAACATCAATGGAGATCGATTTATAACCAAAATCATAGTCAGGCTTAAAACTGGCCATCATAGAGGATTTAAAACTGACAGAGAAGATAGGAAATCCTACAGAAAGGTAACTGTCCGAGCACAGAATTTACAACTGTACGCACATTTGCACGCCCGGTCCTCCTTTCTGAACTGTTAAAAATTGGGATCTTGTTTAACTGATCGAACTTCTACGATGATAATATTTTCCAGATTGCCAGGTCTGTCATCTTCGCCCATAGCACTATTTGAACAGGCTGTATCATAGACATGACACCAATAGAATAACAATATTGTGAAAGTAGTACATATTTAAAATGTGCACTGTCCGAAATTTCGAAAGTATTGTATAAGCAAGCTGAATTTAGAAATATGTAAATATTACTTCACGATGTATAGCAATTTCCAAAATCTTAATTTCAAGATCGGAGTCAGTTAAAATTGCTTAGTTAGTCGAAGTCAGAAATGTTTAATTTCAAATTCTTGCTTAAAGGTTGCCAAGCAGGAGGTCTCTAGGGCATTGTGTTGTAACATGCGGGTGACCATGAGAAGAGCTCAACTTGATTGAGACGAATAGTTCCGAATGACCGCCTTCCCTAAAAACTTATCTTACTGGGGAAGTGCGGTAAGGACAGCGAATTCTCATGTTCTATATGCTCATGCACAGTTAGTACACGTGGTTCTAGGCAAAAAAAAAAAAAAAACACACGGTGCACGTTCAGAAATGTTCCGCTCAGCCAAGTTTTAATGTCACAAGATCAGACGTGGTCACTTTGCGCGAGTATTCCGTCCGTGGGTTTTCTCTCGACGTGGGGGAGGGCCGGCAACTCATGAGTGAGCTCTCTTGCTTATGCGGCTAACTGGACCTAACACCCCCGAGCTGGCCACTCGCTCTGTCCATACCTTGCCAGTGGACAATATGGCAAAGATTAGCTGCCTTCACAGAACTACAACCACCGTTTCTAAGGTGGTCCGTTCAGCCGCAGCAGGGACTCAAAGATACTGTCAAGCCTGAACCAGAGCTCTGTGTATCGCTATATGTTTCATTCAGCAAAGAGTTATCCTGTAGAATTTCAGACCTTTCCGGAAAACGTCTTCCGGGAAGAGGCGTGTATTAGTTGCTTACACAACCCGTGTCTGAGCCTACTCTCCTGGAGTACTACTGTACGTTAGTATAAAAAAAGGTTCGCGCATCGGGCAAGGAGACCCTTCAGGATTATTCGCTGTCAGACCCTACATAGGATTACACAAGGAACTGGCAAGAGCAGAATAAAATTCCCTGTTGAAAGCCAGTATAGCCACAAAGTTCCAAAGGACAGAGAGATTTTTTCGCTTCTGTAGATAACAGTTACCCTAGTGGAAATGAGTTCCAGAAGAACTGCAAGAGACCACAGTATTTCAAAGATGTTCTTAGATGATTTTGATTTTAAATAAATTTTCGTTTGTATTTAAATTCAGAAATGAAGGTTTTCATGCCTTTAGCATGATTTCCTTGATAGTCTGTGATATTGCACCCAATTCCTCAAGACCAGTCCAGATAATATGTATATTTACAAGACTCCACGAGAGCGGAATGCTCAAGCTGCAATACTTATCAACAACATACAAAAATGTCGAACGAAACTATTTTAAACAAAAACCACGAGATCTTAAAAGATACATCGGTATTTCAACCAACACTAAAAAGAAGGAACCAACCCTCCTAATATAAGCCAAAGATGATATATAAGCTAATATAAGCTACCTTCATTACAGAACAAGCTCTAAAATATAATCTCAATAGTGAAAATCGGAGTTCATGTGAAAATTCACACTCGACAAATAAGGTGGATTAAGCCATTACGTACAACACCCATAAAGACGTCACAAAACTGACAATCTTCTCAATAAATCGGAAAAAGCAAAAGAAATAATCAAGACAAAAATTCCCAAAATGCTTTTACTAAAATATACTATCCACAGTTATCCCTGAACACTACACTTGAAATGTTAAAATCGTCACAAACATAAGCAATGTACCGTGAAGAATTTGAGTTCGAGCCTCTTTTCCGTTTCAATGACAAGTTGAACGCTACTAAATGGTTAGTGGAGTGTACTCCAAAGTTATTACAAAGTTGCATGTGAGCATGTTTTGTACATTTCGATTGGCAGACAAATCCCATGTCCGAATTCATAGGCTCATGCAGCTGGAATCACTGTCAAGTATTCAGTCACCGTACTACAGGTTGCAACTATCACGTTGGCAGCGCCTACTATGAAGGAAAAATTGCATCAAATACGAGATAAACAACCTCCACATGGCATCAATTACAGCTGTAGCCATAAAGCGTACACAAACGCTTTCCAATCCTATAGAAAAGAAGTACCAAGAATTAAGTCAAGAAATCAATGTAATGAGTAATTACCAAGCCAAACATCTAATGTCATCTCACTGAATAACCGACCCACATCACTAATCTACTCCCTAAACTTCACCAACATTATAAAAGCTCTTCACATCAATTTGCGACACTCCAAAACTATCACCGGTAACTTTTTAAGGTATTTCTCTAGCTTTCTTCGCATGCCTTCGTGCTCTAGTGGTCAGCACGGTCGGCGCGTTTTCGAGAGGTCCGTGGTTAGAGTCCCGGTGAGGCCATCGCTCATTTTTAATCTCTCCTGCTTTCAAAAAATATCTAGCGCCCGAACTAAAAAAGTTGGTGGATGATGATTCTCCACCACCGGGATTTGGCGACTGGGTCCCCTAATCCCCAGTCGCCCTTTAAAAGGGGGAGTATACAAAGTATTTCTCCCTCCTTCTTCGTATACCTTCGTGGTGTAGTGGTCAGCTCGCTCGGTGCGCATTCGAGAGGTTTGTGGTTCGAATCCCGGCGAGCGCATTGCGCTTTTTTCATCTCTCCTGTTTTCAAAAAATACCTAATGTCTCTACAACTTCATCCAATATATTTCATAAAACTATCATGATTTCATCTTTATTCAGAGAGCCATACTGCAATGATCGTTCCCTATGCAAAATTCTTCAACTCAGGAATGTTTGCCACTAGCACGGCTTTGATCATTCTAAACACCCAAAGGCAGCCATTATCGTAATTAACAAATTCTGGACACTAATATTTATAAAAGCACAAGGCGATATAGTCATTATCGCCAAAACCGCTCCAGAGTCTCAACTTCTCACCAGTGCCTAGGCATAATCGCCAGAAGATATGGAAAAAAAAACTTACAGCAATTAATTTCAACCATCCATACCCACAACCGCTTACACTTTATCAGCAGTTATTTCAATGCTCAGAAACGACTCTGAGGGTACTCCAGAATAATTCCAAAACAAAGTGTCATGGAAGATTTTTTTAAACGCACATAATCAGTTTCTCCAAAACAACTTAGAAAATCTCCGCACCTTCTTAACCGCATAGGGAAAAGGCTCGCCAGATATAAAGTTTACCACCCACAGCTGAACAAGAAAATAGAAAAATAATTGAAGATTGTTCATTATCCGAACACTAGTTTATTCCAATAGAACAGGAAGTCAAGGCCCTTCATACTAAACGTCTTAAAATGATAAATAGTACAGAGAAGCACTTTATTAAAACACTGAAGGCAACAACCACTTTTATTACTCAAAAAATCCAATCTAGTACCTCAGTAGATCTAAATTCCTGCGCCACCTATGCCTCATGACTCCAGGAAATTTATAGTAACTCACTTAAAGTGAAGACTGTTGATAACCAAATAATAATGCCAAATGGTGGACCAAAGATCTCTGAGCAGGCAGAAAAAAAAGCCCTCCAACCACGAATGAAATCGCACACCGCAGATGAAGACTGAAAACTTGCATAGATTAAATACAACATGCAAAGAGCTATCTACAAGAAGAAAATCGTAAACGCAAAACTGAAATCCTAGAACAACTATTGCTCAAACAATCGAGACACATACGATGACCTGTATAAAAATGCGACATCCTCTTTTAAACGAACCCAAATCCATATCCCAAATAACATTGAGTAAAATATTAACAATATTTCAAAAATAACCTCTGATGCCCTAAACAGTATCTTCGAGCATTTCTTTCTGAAGAATGACCAAAATCAAGACAGACCGGAGAAAACAGTTATCCGAAAACAAAAACCACCTTCTAAATATTGCATATAATATTCCATTTACAAGAACCGAAATAAGGCAGCATATTAAATCACTTAACAATAGCAAGGCTCCTGGCCAGATGGAATCCCAAACTAAGTTATCAAAATCAGCCTTAAAGCAAACCCAGACATCCCCTTTCTACAAGAAATGCCTTCAACATAACTGCTTTTTCAAACTATTTTAAAAGTAGCCGTTCACTGAGAAAAACAAAAGCTCTGAGGATTCCCGCTGATATGGACTCATCAACCTATTACCAGCACTAGGTAAACTCCTAGAAAGCCTTCTAATAACTAGAATAAAACATATCTATAAAAACAACCTTATCAGTTCAAAGCAATATGGATTTAAACTAGGCAATTCAACAATTCCACCTTGGATGCTACAGTACCTCAGATCCATAGAAACATGTTCAACCAACAATATTCGAGGCACTTCCGCTTAGATATACAAAACGCATGACTCTTACACACTACAGACTCCCTATGACGGCTTGCAATCAGGCGAGCAAAGCGATGCAATGCCCACAAAATTTATATATACTCATCAACAATTTCCTAAAAAGTAGATAAAGTATGGTGTTCTATGACAATAACATCGTCATCAGAATGCAAACAGGAAGATGCCCCAAGCATCGTGTATGGGCACGGATCTCTGGAACATCATCTTCAATGGAATCATTGACTCTCAGTTGGACGCATCATACTACAATATTCGCATTTGCTGATGACATTGCCTTCGTTGTCAATCACACAACAAGGAAACAACTCGAAGTAAATTGCAACACAACTTTCCCATTCAAGTTGAAATTGAAGCCATAGCAACTATAATTCTCCAATTAAATAAAACTACAAATTGTATCACATTCAACCCACAAGATCGTGAAGAAAAGTCCAGAAAATTTGACAAACACCCGGAAAGAACACTTAACCACTAATGCAATGAACCAATTACCACAAGAGACCGAATATACAGCCTATACCAATGGTTCGAAAATTGAGGAAAAAGTCGGATGTGGCGTCATGACATCAACTTCGGAATATAATTCAACAAAGCAAGGCCATCTCTATCAAAATAACAGCTTATACCAAGTCGAGCTGACAGCAAGCTGTTGCAGTATGACATCTCTTCTAAAACTTCCGACAGACACTATTCACATCATCATGAACAGTCAATCCTCAATTTATGCAATCAAGAACCAACACTACATCCCGCCATTAGTGAAACAAACTCAAAACATTATCAAGACTAATAATAAGAAGCTCATCATTACCTGGTCAAGAAATCACAGCAACTGCGAAGGAAATGAATGAGCCGACGCTCTCATCAAGCAAGCCGACGTTAAGCGATATGGCGGCAAAATTAAAATTCCATGGCCTAGATCTGCAGCAAAACTAAAGTCAAAATCTTGAACACGAGAAATGGAAACAGCAGTGGGAGCAAGAACGCCAAGGATGTCTAACCTTCAGCTTCCTACGAAAAAGAAATGAAAATATAGTCATCACTTCCCACTGCCTCCCCCGGTACGCATCTGGATGCGGCTCCTTCCTCACCTGTTTCCTTGACAGAAACATGACACCTACACATGTGTGCGTATGTGGGAAAAGTGGGCGATCCAGACCTCTACATGTTTCAGCACTGCACTGTAACAGAGGGCAACCACATTAGGTATCCCACAGATCCCGACACGCAATTGAAGCGATTCTTGATTAAACAGGTCCACCAACAGCCGAGCGGTCCAGACGTTAAATACTGATAGTTCGGTCCGGGGTTCAACTCCCGGCGAACGAGCTGGCAATATGGGCGTTTTCGTGGATTTCACTCTGCGTAACGTCTATACGAGCTATTTTCTCTTAGAAAGTCCTCCGCGAAGGTATCCCTGCCCTTAAGCAGATAGCCCTCGAGTGCTTTGCATAATCAAATAAAACAAACTAACATAATAAAACACCTCAAGACTCACCAGTGCACTGAAGCCATCACTGAAGTGCTCAACGCCAATGTCTCGGGTTGTGCCATCCTTGGCGCGTCTGTAACCAACATCACCCGCTAATGAGCCACCGATAAGTGACTGTAAAAATACTGTTAAAACTCCATTTATATTATTAATATTTCATATGTCAAAGTGTAAACAAATGCTAGACCCCTGAAACATGCTTCAGGACGTATGTAGAATGCACTGCAACACCTTTCTTTCTTCTTTTTTTCATTTCAATATACTCCAGCCACAGCCGCAGACTCCTGCGGATATGAGTTGCTCTAGATAGTTAGCATGCAAGGGCTATACCAATTTTGCCTACGGCGCTGTGATGGTGCCCTACCCACTTGTTCCTGTTCTGTTTATTCAAATACTGGTGGCCCCGAGTTCGAATCCCGGAGAAAGCATATATGTTTGCAAGCGTATAGGTGTCTACGCGACAAGAAGGCACTCAAAATACATAACGAGACTAAAGTCTTCTCAAGAAGTTCATAGTAGGGCTTGAGGGATTGAGTGACTTTGGAACCGCCTCTCGAGGTGTTCCCCCCCCCTGAAAATTTGGCGGACTGTAATTCTAGAATGTGCGTGCGTAGTACATTTATGTGCATGTATATATTTTTACTTTTTACTATAATCTAGAATGTGTGAGACTTGTATACTTATATCTATGTAATTTCTTTTTTCAATTTTCGCTGCAATCTAGAATGCGTGAGCCTTGTATACTTATGTCTACGTATTTTTTTTTTAATTTTCGCTGCAATCTAGAATGTGTGAGCATAGCATAATGTATTACCTGTCTGGTGCCTTAAGTTCACCTCTATGTACTACAGTATGACTGGGTGCACTTTCATAATATCACTGATTAGTACCATGATTTAAATTTGTCTACTGCACTAATGCAACGGAAATACTTCTTTGTAACCCTCATGACGTTAAGAATTGTAACACAATTTTGTAAACTTTATCAGTTCAAAATAGCATCAATTATTATCTGGTCTACTATCCTAAGCCTAGACTGTGATATAACAGATATTACAGTTCTCTCTGTTATGATGACGCAGAAATTCCGTGCGGCGTCACGTCTGGGTCAGAAGTCACCTCGCTTGCGTTTTAAATGTAAATGCAAAAATGGCTGGAAGCTTATCAGTTAGCTAGGTTCAGCAATACCACAATCACCTATGGTACTACAAAGGTGGTCGCCTAACTTTTGCCTGTATCTACTTAAATTCAAGTTAAATAAAAAGGTTAAGACTTTCCTAGGACTTCTGTTGTATTAACATTAGATAGAGTGATAACTCGCTTGTTAGTCTTCAAGGGTCTGTAGTACATTTGAGTTAATATAACACAATTAGGACCCTATATGTACATCAAAAGTTAACAGGTAATAATTGAAAGGCAGCAAAGAATTAGATCCAAATTCATTACATGATGAGACAACAAACATAAACGTCATCACGACTGCAAAGCATAACTGCAGACGCTTAAATTACATTGAATTAATTCTACCAGAACTGCAGACAGAAATAGTTTCATCATAATTTGCCCCAATTTTTACGTTGAACTACCTTTTATTTTATACTGCACAAAGTTATTCTCCTGAAGTATTTAACAGTTTTTATTGTTATTCGTTCACACCAAGAATGTTGGGCAAGATTCTGACCGTAAGACAGGCGGTTTCTATCCTCGATATTCTGAAGGATTATGGATGGCTTCATCTCTAAATTCCTTGGTTCATGAAAGGGCGGGGGGGGGAGGGAAGAAATTGCAGTCATCTCAAACGGCATATTGGGATATATCGCATTTGGACTGCATAGCTTGCGAAGCATTTTCGGTTAAAACATTGCTACGAAAGGTCTGCCTTTTTCAAGGATTGGCAAAGACATCTCTTCGAAGCATAGAAATAATGTCATCTGAGCTCCAAATTCTTTTGTTTGGTTCATGGAAAGGGGGGGAAGACATTGTAAATCGCCTCAAACGGCAGACTGGGTGGTACCGTATTTGACTGTATGGCTTGCGAAGTATTTTCGGCTTATTTCAAGGATAGGCAGAAATCTCTTTACTAGAACATCCTCGAAATTTCCGCTGCAGACGTACGCAGAATTAAAAGAAAAGGGAGGCCAGGTTATATATCTCCTATTTCAGTCGGCCAATCGAGGAAATTCAGCTTGAAGTTTCATATCTTAAAAGCATGACTTAAGCTATATATTAGATTTATATATAAATTTGTTCTAACATACGTATTTTGCCATAAAATCGGACTTTTTCTGAAATGATTTGCTGAGTTTTGTTTTTTTTTTTTTCTTTTCATATTTCCCATTCTACAACTCAAATTATGCTAAGTACCAAATTTTGTAAAAATCGCGGCATCAATTTTTTAAGATTAACACTCAAAATTTTAACGTGTCAAAGTTAATTAAATTTTCTATACATTTAATAATATGCATTTTTTAATTATACTTGCCTTCTTCTATCATAATACAAAATTTAGTTCAATCAAAATAAAATTCACACATTTTCTGATTTTTAATTATTCACATTCATTAATTTAATTTAAATTTGCATTTTTAATAATTTTTATAAACTTTTCAAAAAACATTTTGAATTATGACCTGTACAATTTTTAACATCATTTTAAAGTAATTAAATTTCTAAGCATATTTGCAAAAAAATAGAGATTTTTTTATTAAAAAATTCCGAAGACATTCGTGAGTTTAAGTTTTGAAATTTAGCGTCTTTGTTATAAGCGGTTAATAAAGACGCAAAACGTGGTTTACGCACTTTGTTACAATCATCAATGAATTGCCACAGTTATTCTTAACCTTAAATTTCTGAAAAGATTTTACTGCGAATTATTCATATGGAATTTATTCTCATCTGACATTAGAAAAGAATAAGAGAAAAAAGATGTATGTGGCGTGGATGTCACAGCTGATCAATGTTTATTAATATTTAACGATGTTGAACAACGCTTTTACCCGAAACACAGCATACAGTGAAGTTTTTGATTAATTTCATGAGTTGATTTCCTTTGCTAAATTTACTGTTCATACTTGCGTAAAGTTTGAGTTATGTTCTGAAATAAAAGAAAAAATTATTGATCCACCATTTAATCTTTACTTAATTTATTTACTATTTAATTTCGTTTAATCTTATGGCCAAGTTTCAAAATTTGTATACAGCTGTAAAGTCAGATTTATTCTTTACTTTTTAATACTCCCGTTCTCAATCCCCTGCAGTTCATACCGTACTGAGTTTCACGCCTTCACGTGTTTGATTCGTTAAATAAGTATAGAAGTACTGGCTTACTAGCTTTTACTTATGATGGATAATAATTATTTTTTAATAATTAAGCATTTAATTTATAAGAAATATTAATGAAACTTTTGACATATTTTTTCTCTTTTTTTTATGTTTGTAGAAGTATATTTTTACTTTCCCCGTGTTACTGCCTGCTGTTGTTAACTTCAACTTCATTTAACTCGAATTTTCTAAAACTGAAAATGTTGGTTTGATAACAAATTTTAAAAGTAATTAATTGATTAAAATGATTTAATTTTTTAAAATACAAAACTTGCTGTACCAAAAGTATACTATATAAAATTTTAGCATTTTATGAACTGAAATTATATCCATTAATGATAAGTGAATTAAACGTTTTTTACCACGCAATTAATTTAAGGGCTTTATAGTACAGTAAAAATGATATCTAAAATAAATAGTAAATTATTACTGATATCTCAAAACGTTATATGCGGAAGAACTCGTTAATGTTAGATATTCCGAAATAGGTTATTTTTTTAATATTGGTGTTGGTTCCTGAATTAATTCTCCAGAATTAATTTCAAAATATAAATAGAGATTGAAGCACTATATGCAAGTCAGAAACCGTAACATCTTTTTATGGTTATATCCAAACAAATACAGAAAGGAGATTATTCAAAGAAGTAAGATTCTTCATTACATGTGCTCAGACACTTAAGTAAAGACATAAAGTAATAATATGCAAAACTGCTACATTTAGAAATCCTAGCTCTGCGTTTTATTCAAAAATTTGACATTACTTTATTTAAACAAAATTAAATCAAATATTTCAAAATTTATGATTATATCTTCTTTCCCAAAATCTAATTGCATTATCTTAGGTCAGGTTAGACTGTTTGAATATAGCAAAACATACAAGAGCTATTTGCTTAACAGAAGAGGTGCTTTCGTGGAGGACTTTTTAATAGAAGCTAGTTCACATTCAAATTACACATGAGGAAACTCCGAAAATGCAGCCAGATTGTTCGCCGAGCTCGAACCCGGGGAGAGTTACAAGTATTCCGTGGTCTTTAACTAGTCGGCCAGAGGTGCAGCATCCTTAAATTAGGAGCCAGGTTATTAGTGTCTAATTTATTACTCTATTTGTAAATATTTAAAATCTTATTATATTCTAATGCACAAAAAGCAGAGTTTCATGTTTTGTTAACGAAAACTTGTAACTTAATCTAAAAAGTACCAAGCCGTAGTGCAAATTAATGTTCATTGTTATGACGGTAATTCCTGTGTTTTCTTGGAATCTAAGTTAAAGACAAGATGATGATTTCTCGGCGTACTTGCAAGATTAAACAGAAGTTAGATTTCTGGATTAGTGACATCAGGTTTATCTTGCAATGTGAAGTATCAAAACAATTCCGCAATTTTAAAAGTTTGGCTAAGTAGTTGATTAAATACCTGAGAATTAAGAAGCCTATTTATAATCTCATGTTGTTCAGTTATTTGTTCTGTTAGAAATGAGCTGTATTGCATTGTATGTACCTTCTCACTGGTCAATAACCTCTTCTTAGGGCTCCTTCTGCTCGAAAATAAGATTGTGCAGTCAGTCATCGCGACTTGTCTTCATGTGATCATTTTTGCCTCTCCAAAACTAAAGTTGCCTCTCAAAGAAAAGGTTTTTTTTGGGGGGGGGAGTGACATGGAAAAGATAAAAGCAATGTGACATCTACTCTTAGAGCATTGACGAACACAAACCTCTACAAGTCTTCTCTTTAAAGTCGCGTTTTCAATTGTAGTTTTTTGAGAAGTGTTTCCCTTTAGTTTTGATGTATTGAAACTTGAATATATTTGGACATGTTCTTTGCTCTTTATCATAAAAGGGAAAATGTTTGAATGAATACCTATTTTGTAGTGCACAGTTTCAAATTATGTATTGAGTGAAATGAACAAAGCTCTAAGATTTCGACAATTTTTGTCATATCCCATCTTCAAGTAGAAATGTAAGAAATATTGATTTTTATATTATACCTTCTATAAAGAATGTTTCAAACAGCTAGTTTTTCCTCATCCTATTACAAATAATTTTGAAAATATTCTCTTTAATATGGCAATTACTGCTCTTAAAAATTTTCAGCATTATGTTATTTAGATTATTTGCACCCGATTTTAAAACTGGATCACTAGCGCAGCTGCATTAATTATTAAGCAAAATAAGGACGTGCTTAGAGCATTGAGGAAAAAGGGCACCGCAAAATGGTCATTAGGGACTCAAGGATAGGAGGCACCACAAAAAAAATTCTATTGCCTATTTTACCATGGAATGGTGCAACCAAAACCAAGATCGAGAAAGAAAAATAGGGCTATAGCGGAAACGCACGTGGAGGTACAAAATGTTTTTAAGTGTGTAGAGTCTCTAAATCCAGCCTTAATGAATAGGTGGGATAAAATAAACGCTGGATTCCGTTGATCAGAAAAGTTACAAATCTTACAAAAACCAAGATGTTTCAAATTGTTTTATGATATACAGCGAATAAAAACGCAAGGATGACTGCAGAATGCCTCAAAAAAACCGTCAAGGTATTACAAAGACAGAAATTTTTTTTTAAAATAAAATTAATTTTTTTGTTATACTATTTGATTCTTAGGAGTTAAAAAATGAAATATTTAAAATTATTCTGAAATATGGATAATATTTTAACAAGCGTACTGATAAAATGCAATGATGTGTAAAGCAATGGCAAAATAATAAAACTATGTAAAGAAATGGGAAATTGTGTAAAGTAATATATACATCTTCTCCTAAATTCAAATGTCGATTATTCATATATCTCATTTATATACTTTTTCTGAATGGCTCATTCAAAGGTGTATTAAATGTACTTTACAGTATTTCCTCTTTTAGTTTTTGCAGTTTTCAAATCATCGTGACGTATATTGGCTCACAAAGTATTCTTTCTAAACCAAAGCAGTTGAAATAAATGAAATCAAATTCTTAAAACAATAATATTAATAAATATACCTAAAGTACACAGTTCGAATGAATAAAAGGAATTTTTTAAGACGGTCATTTGAAGAAATATAATGCGACTATGCAACTCAAAAAATTAAAATGAAATTTTAAAAAAAGTCTAAAAATAACAACTCTGATTTCAAAAATATGATATAAAATTAAAATATTTCCAAGAAAGATGAAATTAGACGCTTTCTCCACATGTTCGGAATGAAAGGAAAAGTTAAATAAGTTGACATAAACTGAGAATTTCCCAAATAAAATATTCACACACACACACATCATTGCCACCCACCCAAGCACGCAAATTATTCTTGCCACATACACATACACATCATTGCCACGCTCGCACGCCAAAAAAAAAAGCAAGGGGCACCAAAACTTTAATTGTTGAATTACAACTTAAATTTCTCTGCAAAATTTACAAAATTCGGTATTTAGGCATAATTTGAGCCGTAGAAATGAAATATGGGGAAAAAATCAGCATGCTATTACAGAAAAAGTCCGATTTTACGTCAAAATAATTTACGTCAAATAAAGCATGTTAGTACAAAGTTATAGATAAATCTAAAATATATTCTAAGTAACGCTTTCGAGACCTGAAAATTGTGAATAGAGTTTCAGCAAACCCCCCGAGTTGAACAGGAGATGCAGAATTTATTGTCACCCGTTTTTTGACTTGGTGTGCATAAAGGAAGGGTACTAGGTAAAATAATGCATTCCCTTTAATCATATTTTTCATGTATCAGCTAACTGTAACGGTGACCTTGAGAAATCGGATGTCATGCTACAAGAAGAGCTGACTGGAATCAGCACTAACGAAGAACTTAAGATGCAGTTTAAAAAGGGATATCAGCAATTCTAGAGATATACTTGTTACTTATCCTGCATCATTGACTATTGTAAGAAAGGTTTTCATATCTTTTCAATCTTCATACCTCTTGGAAAGATTTTTCAGCACGGTTGCCATTCTTCTTATTAAACAAAAAAAAAAAAAGAAAAAAAAGAAACAGACTGGAATAACTGGCCGTGGATATTTATGATAAAACCTGACTAATTTTATGCCAAAAATTTGCTATTAAAATATCAGGTTCATTTCTCCCATTTAAAAGGGTCGATTTTTTGGGGGTACTTATTTTTTGTAACAATTTCACTAGATTTGCATTTTGTACCGTTTTCAATTATAAATATATATGAATAAAAACTTTACATGCTTTTTTATTTCAAAATTTTTCACTCTACAGAAAACCTTATCAAAGTGAGAAGCTCTGTGTCAGTTGTTAAAAACGCTTTTGAAGTTGAAGAATTTTTTAAAATTCAGTATTAGGGTAGTGTTGCAAAACCATTCAGCCCATGTAAAGTTTTGCTGACAGCTGTCACTGTCAGGTAAATTTCACACTTGTCATATAACACTTCCATACATTTTGATTTCACCTGAGTGTTTCGGAATATCTTGGGTCAAAATTTACCCTTGGGATTTCACTCTGTTAAGGAACTCTCGAGTGTAAATATTACTCGGTTTGACTTGTTTTGGAACGACCCCTAGGGAGGGGGTCTACGAAAAACAGAAAAATTCAGCAAGTGGTCTACGGGACAAAAACGTTAGGGAACATCTAATCTAGAGCAGGTTTCAGCCGCAAATCATTCGTGTGCCTATGCCGAACAGCTCATCATCGTTGAACATGTTTGCGGTGGACACTTAATCGCAATTGGCACATTGATGACCGAAAGACGGCCGCATGGCGAAAATTATTCCATCTTTTGTTTTGCTATATGGACAAAGAAGATTGACCGCGATACGCGACAATTAAGCAAGTATTCCTTTACATGGAGAGAACCGTTGGATGCAGTTGAAAGGAATGCGATGATCTGGAGGACATTTTACTGGGAAGTACTCAGACAGTCGACCTTAAAGACCTAGGACTCTCTAGGTATGACCTAGACAGCTCATACCTAGAGAAGCACTGCAGAACATCAAGTACAATATGGTGAAAGAAAATTCTCTGCAAAAGATTGCGGCTTTCAGGGAAGAAAAAAATTAAGCTACACAGCAAGGAAAGTTAAAGAATTCTGTTGAACGCGAGGAAGGATTCTCTTTATTGCTATACTCTCCAAATTCGCCGTGATGTGAACTACTTTGTTTCCAGTTGTTTGAGCTGGTAGTGCTGGCGAAAAAAATGTAATTTACAGGAACTTAAGGATCTTCTTTTGTAGTCATGGTACAAAATAACATATGACACCTTCAATGAATATATGCCTCATTGAATGAGCGATCTTTGCAGGCAAGTGGAAAATCATTGTCCTATTAGGTAGAAGATTAAAATTTTGGGTGGCCAGTGTATGTTTGCTTACTGAAAAGTAGAAAAATAATTTTTTAATGACATATGACTATCAAGAATCTAGTTAAGTAATAAAACTTTAATATAAAGCAGTAGAGAGAAAGCCACAAAAATCAAAGAAAGCAAAATCTGTTACATCTCCACAGAATGGTAGGAAATTTATCTATTCAGTCCATGTTAACTATAACATCTTTAGTTATATAAGATGTAGTTAAAGCAAACATGAAACCTATGAGAAATCAATGACCGCCTTATATTTTCATATTAAGATATTATTAACAACTTTTGAAAAAAGTACCTTTGTGATAAATGCCGATTGTTCTTGACCACCAAAATGATAAAGCATTCCACATTAAATACCAACATTTTCTCTGTGAGTAAGTACCAAACTTTGCAATTCAGTCATTTGTATGTGAAAAACAATTAAATGTGTAATATTATAGTACAACCTTCTTTAGGTTTATCTTAAAATATTATGTATTTATCCTTTTATGTCAAGTTTATGTGTACAAAAAAAAATACCCATACATTTTATTTATTTTAAAGCCATATATTTACCATGTGTATCACTGTATACATTTTATGTATCACAGTTGATCAGTCATAACGAGGTTTTATAAATACTATAAAATTCTGTGAAAAATGTATGATACAAAGAAATATGATAATGCAGAAGCTAAAATATCTAACATTTTAATTAAAAATCCTACCAAAACTTCATGTAAAAATATTTTGACTATGTGAAGGTTCAGTATAAAGTTAATAGAATTGAAAAAAAAAATAATGAAGGCTGACATTAAGAATTGCTGAAGCAGTAGACCTTCCAGTAATATCAATTACGCAACCTTCCATTTGATGGAAATGGCAAAGAAAGCATTTAATCAAAGCTCGAACCCGATTTAGCAAAGCTGATAATGTTACCGCTTCAGTTAATTCTTAACAAAACTTCTTCAAATGGACATATTCTGTTATATAACAAAATAAAAACTTTCTTATTCAAAATGTCTCAAAACATTTTATCACTCATAAATGTATTAATTGAAAGTTCAAATTTTAAAATACCTTAGACATAAATAATTCATCTACATATTTCCACTGTTTTTGGGCAGCAAAGGATCTCAAGGCAGCCCATATATACTGCTTGTTTGACAGCTAAGAAAAAAGCAAATTTACAGGTAAGCTTATATTTTAGACAGTAAAGAAATGCAATATGAATCTAACAACTAGAAGGAAATTAAAAATTCCATTTGGCAGAACAAAGAATTAGTATGATAATAAATAGCTAAAATATAATTAATTTTAGTAGAAAACAACATTTTACAGCCATTATGAGGGTTGAAAAAGAGGTTCAAATTGAAACACAATATCTTATTCTAAACATTACCAATGCAAATTTTCATAATACTATAAAAAAACTGAAATAATTTAAAACCATAAATTTAATTTTGCTTTTTTTTAAGATGAGAGTAATTCAAAGCTATCAAGGATATTTATTTCTAAAAAACGGTACTTACACGGTAGTGCACTCGGAAAATACTAAGAGGATACTGAAAGAAAAAAAAATGAGATTGTTACAACTTGACTCTGCACTGTCAGTATCGCTTTAAGCAAAGTTATGAAGGACAACAAGGATTAAAAATGAAAAATATCTTTCAGAAAGTTAATGTAATGCACACGTTAATATGAGAACTAACAGTAGACTATTTTGCATATAACAAAGACAACTATAAATTTTAATTTATAAAATTTGCACACTGAAGAAAAAAGGTCTAAAATTTTTACATTTAAAAATTAAACTAACAGTAGGATATTTTACATATAAGAAAGATAACTGCAAATTTTTACTTATAAAATATCTACATTTAAGAAGAAAAACTTAAATCAGATGTATAGTCTTTCATGATGATCATTGCTTTTTGTTATTAATTTATTTAAACATGAACTGAAATGGCTTCAAACACTATAATTCTGGGCAAGATTAAATTTAACATCTTTGCTATTATAGTCATTTCACTTAATTTTTTAACATTTAAATTTTCGTTTGACAGTTTTTTCAGTACTCACTAAAACTTTTGCTCTTAATGGTTTTAGAAGAAATACAGTCTGGTATCATATCATGGCAAAAAGCAGCATTTAATTGTGGTGCCCTCTTAGTGTTTAATTACATGCAAGATCTTGCATGGTAACTTGTGTTTGAATTACAGCTAGAGAAGTGTCTGAAATTATAAATGCAATGAATCGTTATTTGATTAACAAATATTGACAGCATTTAATCATGCCGTTAATTGTAATCAAAGGCAGAGAACCAAAAAATTGAATTAATATTTTTCAAACAAATGTGCACTTTGCAATAGCTTCCACTGGAATGTTGAATGCAGATCACTTCGTTATTTACACTCGTTCACGCGTTTAGAATACAATATGAATATAGACTCTTCCTTACCCTAACAGAACCTAGGCTATCTCCTAATTGGCCTTTCAGTCATTCTGCTATAATGTTAATTTCTTTATTTCATCCTCATTTTTTTGTGCACCATTGAGAAACTAAGTAATGACACTTATTTTTATCCATGGGGAGGAAACTTAAGAGTTAATTTCGGTACTCGCATGTGCTAACTAATTTACACATTTAAAACATGCATTTAAATATGCATACCTGGCATATAAATTGAACATGTGTATTTGACATGCATATATCTAATGCATGTAAATGCAATAGAACATGTGTATTTAACATGCTTTTTATTTTGAGGGAAACAAAATTACAGATCTCTTGAGGAAAATATTTCAGGTTACTGTAAAACATTGTAATTTTAACTACATTACAAACTAGAAGATTGGTCAAATAAGAGTTACTCATCCCTTTACACAGGAAGAAGAAGTAAAATATAAGGTTAAGGCTAGGTTCGAAATAAAGCTTGGAGGTTAAACCTAGCTATTTTAATACAAAATAGAGATATACTTTAATCGCAGAATTTAAAATTTAAGACAAGGATAATTATTCTATGCTTTGTAATGTATTCTAGAATAACCTTCAAAGTTTAATGTGAATTGCTATTTATCCTTGGATACGGATGATTAGCATCTAGTAAATCAAATGAATTCTCAAACATCTTTTCATACACTTCAAACTCCTCATTAGAATACAGATAAACAAACTGAGAAATATCAAATCAATAAAAATTCTGTATTATAAAGGGAAAATACTAAACGATGCTCTCATTAGAATATTGATAAACAAATTGAGAAATATCAATAAAAAAGCTCTGTATTATAAAGAGAAAATACTAAACCATGCTCATCTTAAAATGTTACAGAAGCAACTACATATTACCAGAATAAAATAACACTATTTTAGGCAGTATTATCAGACAAAAATGCTTAGAATTTAGAAAAAAATGAAATATGGAATATTTCTCATAATCATGTCGAATTTTGTGTGATACACCTAATTTTACATGCACATATCATATTACGGTAATTCCAATATTTGAGTTAATGTTGAAGAATGAAAGAAATAAACGGATTGATAATAAAAAAACTGCAGGTCTTCTTCAGAAAGCACATGACAGTTTTATATAATCTACCATTTTTCTTAATCTTTTCTGGATGAATTGTAAAATTTGATTAATATTTAGAAAAACCTTTCACTTTTAAAAGCCACTAATAAAATATACAAATCAAAATTTATACCAAGAAAAAAGAAAGTGCCTTAAAACCGCATAGCCAAACAAAGCGAACATGGAAGAAGGCAACAGACAACAGAACAATGTCATTTTAGAAATTCCAACTAAATTTTTTTTTTTCAGAATGAAAACTTGCAGTCCGGAATTAATGAACAAAACGACCTATGAAAAGCATTAAAATAAATAGTAATAGCCTGATTTGAGCTAAATCAATACAGAAAAAAATTCTACATCCAAAAATCACATGCTGTTGCTTGAACCATCCCTGACAAATTGAAGAAAAAAATTATTTAATTATGAAATCAATTTAAGACAAATAAGAAAAGTGGAAGAAGATCAACAAAAGTGTTTACCTGGCTACTACGGCTGAAAGATTTTGTCTAATGGAAGAAGCAAATGATTGGCAAATCAAATTGCAGAAATACTTAATGGAGTAATGTTAATGATTGTTTTTGGTTTAGCTAAAATGCTGTGGCAATTATGCAAGTACTATGTGAAAACTAGATTTAGATAAAGATGAATATTAAGTTCGGAATGTGGAATTAACAACAGGCAAAATGTTTTAGAAGAGATTGTTCAAGCTTTCTGATTTTTTTAATGGAAAATACTTCAGATTTATTAGTTATTAACCTTAAATAATAAGTTTAATTTAATGCAGTTTCAACATATAATTTACTGAATTTAAAATTAGAAGAGATAAAAATAAAAGTCAGGAAAAGTAGTAAAAAGTTAAAAAGTGAAAAGACTACAAGGTGCCATGATGATCTAAATTGGTACATTCGTTAGTAAAATAAATAGCAAAGTCTGCAGTGTGTTTACATAATTACACAGTGTATTTGCAAAGCACAATGTATTGTAGTGCATTAATAGAACTGCATATTGGCATAATTACAAATATATTATTTTTCCAGAATTAACTTTCTAAGGAAGGTTAAAATTAATCCTTTCATTCATAACATAGTAATTTATAAAACCTAATGTGCAATTTTTTTTTAGTAAAAAAAATTTTGAACTTTTTTTAAATGTTTTTCAAAGCATAGTCAATTATTTATGAAAATCTTCAATTTTAATTCTATTGGTTTGATAGATAAAGGTATTACTTATCACTTTTTGAGACATCTTGAAATTTCAATATATGAACTTGATGTTTTTTAAAATTAAAATCCTAAAATTAAATAAAAAATAAAAAAATTATTTGTAATTACAAATGCTAATATCTACACTCTATAGCCAAAAGTCACCAGATACTTCGGATTTTATAAATGTTTTCGAATTTCTAGAAAAATATATAACGAATTGTTCTGTAACTGCGGACATGTCAATAACATACTTGAATATCTACTTTCTAGTGAAAATTTAGTCAGCATTTTAGTAGCCATAAACCAAATAATTTTTTTTTAATTTATCGTCTTGTATATAAAAGAAATTATCTGTAACTTTCACAAAATATTTTACATTCTATGCGTAATGCTTGTATGCATATTCCTAGAAACAAGTTAAGGGAAAAAAGGCACAAAGGCTTCTAAAAATTCCAATTTTTTTTTTTTTTTTTTGCGTGTTCTTTGCTTATAAGCATCATAAGTTTTCAATCAGATTTTATGAAACTTACAGGGGTAAAGTGACAACGCTAAAGAAAAACATTAAACTAAAATTTGAAACTGAGTTAGAGAATATTCGAAGAGATATGAAGCATTTAAAGAAAACCATATTTAACTGCGAATGCGCGAACTGTATCAACTTCTTTCTTTCATAATTTGGCATTAAAATGAAACTTACACAAAAATGTCAGCTGAATACTGTACAAAATCAAATATCAATGATATAATAAACTATATTGCAATTACTTTCTGAGAACCAAATTTATTCCGCCTGGCGCAGTAACTCCCCAACAGCTCTAAAATTCTTTCACCTGTTGTCTTTCTAATTTCCAAAACATTTTCCGCCCTTTAATCTTGCGACCCGATGCCTTTGCACCAGTTATGCTGGCTCTAGCATAGGCCCTGGCTATTCTTCTATGCATGTCTTCAAATTGTATTGGCAGATTACTCCATTGCTTTAAATTTTTAATCATTTTCATATTCAGGCCTGCTTTGTTTCATATAGATCAAACTATATCTTGGAATGCATAATTGTTAAAGAATTTACATAAATAGGTTCTCCTCAGCTTGCAATGAAGTTATGACCTAATAAGCACGTCATGAACTGAAAATAGAAGTGAAAATTGCACTAATACACTTGTCGAACATCATATTTTAGCCTAGCCTATCTTAAATGTGCGAAAATGTAGCCTCCCTTTGGACAAACCAATTAAAACAAAGTTAATTTTACTAGTTACAAAGTTAATTTTTTACACTTTGAAAATCTCACATAATTTATTTATTGTTGAGGTGAAAATTAAAAAAAAAAAGTACGGTTTTATAGACATGTGAAGCCGTAAGGCGACTCACAAATCAAAACATATACAACATAATGCACATTATATGCTTAGAGAATACGTGAAGCATCCAACCTGGATCAACTGCTCGTTCAGTTGCAATATTACAGCAGACAGTGCCATCAGCTTCATTTTCTTGTGATAATGGAAATAATAAGTTTCGATGTACCTGGTATCCATTTTACCGATGGTTTATCAAGCATAACACGATATAAAATTTTGACTGCAGAATCTGTTTCTTCTTTCCGTTACATATTTCTCTATAGCAAGCAAGATAATCTAATACCTGCCTTGCAGAGTTAGTGATCTTCGCCCGACCCAATGAAACACTCCACAGAATATGACAGAGCGGTCGCCACTGTAAAACTCTTTGCTAATAGTATTTTTCACTGCCTTACACAGTTTCTTCCACACATGAAAACATTCAAATGCTCGAAAACACGAAAATGAGATTTGACACATAAAATGATGCCAGTCATCCACAAACCATGACGTTCTTAGGCTCAAGTAAGACAAGTTACCCAGAAGATGTATAGTCTACTGAGGTACCTGTTTTAACTACAAAACATAAAACTGTAATTTGGCTGACTAGATCAAATGATGGCAATCATTCACAACCTAAATGGCGATATTTTATGACACAAATGAGGTATATTACCCAAAGATGTTGTGCCCACCGAGTCACCTGCTTTAACATATAATTAGTAAACTTCACAAGATGGAGTGTATGCTGCACAATATATTTATTTATCACCTGAGATTCACAAGCATTAAAATGGAATCCAGCAACGTTCTCCATCTTTCGGTCATTAACATTTCTCAAATACTGGCGAGACATTCTTGTAACAGTTAACAACACACACTAATTTTACATGCAGCTGTTCTTTGCTTGGAATTCATTTATTCCTGCTACTGTTGTCTGTGAATAGTTTAACGCCTTTGTAAAATTTAGTGTAATAAATTAAGTACGAATACACATATAGTACGATTAAATTATAGTATTATAGTACGAATAAAAGTTTCTATCAATAGAAAACGAATACCTGAACATCTGGAAAAGTTTCAAGAGGAAACATCTACTAAGATTTCAAATTATTTTTCAGCAAATTAGAGAGGAAAAGTAGTACACGACAGTAAGCTCTGCTTCCCTTTTACTTCATTTGAAAATTTATGTTGGATAAGATTTCCTCATGAGAAAATAATAACATCCTTCTGGAATTATAATTGCTCTTTTTTAGATTAAGAAGTCCTATTTAGATAAATATATTTTAAAATTTTATGTCTTTATAGACAAGGGAAATAAATGAAGGTCTATGGAAATTTAATGCACTATACTTGAAGTAGCTCAAACATTCCGTAGCATGTGTGGGAACATAAGACCAAAGAAAGGCCGTAGTGAAGAAGTTAAACATGAAATGTATTAGGTACTAAATGAAAATATTAAAGTAAAAGCCATAGGTTCCATCGGACTGTCTCCTAACCAGTGCGAGTGAAGGCAGCGCAAACGAGATTTGGTGTACCAAACAAACGGTTAGTATCTAAACGAAAATATCTAGCGATACAAGCAGCCTGAAAAAAAAGCCATACATAGAAATACTTCAATGTATAATTATTCTTAAGACACATGTTATTTATTCAAACATTAAAATTCAAATTCAACAATTATTTTGTTACCTCATTTGAAATGTGATGGTGTAAACAATAAAATATGAGAGTGCTCATTACAGATGAATCGACCACGTTTCTTTCTCCTGTGATATCTTTAAAAAGTTTCATTTTGTCAGATTCTTCTGCTTTTTCTTTAAGGTAAGCCTTCTGCAAAATAAAAAATTAAATATACATAACTTCAAATAAATATAAGTTAACGTGCTTATATTTTATATCACTGACATAAAGTTATGTAAGTTTATATTTTATATAACTAACACATAAATATTGCGCAAGATTTTTAAGATACACACTAACTTTTTGAAGGATATTCGACTATTAATTTCTAGATACTACTGTCTCGGTACAGTTTGGTGTTGATGTGAAATGAATTCTTTCTGAAATAAACTGAAACCTTGGTTAAGTAACTTAATTCGTTCTTGAAGATAATTCATCACCCGAAATATTCGTAAGCAGAAACAATCCCCCCATAAGATTTAATATAAAGTGAATTAATCCGTTCCCAGATCCCAAATGATTGCTTAGAAAAGAGTACATTGTATGTAAGTTTGTAATGGAAAACAGCTGTAATTCATTCAACAATATGCAATATTTAACAAAATGTTACACATATACAATATTTAACAAAATGTTACACATATACAATATTTAACAAAATGTTACACATATACAATATTTAACAAAATGTTAAACATATAAAAAAATAGAAAAACTTGAATTACATTGCACCATAATTCTACGAAGGAAAGTTGACCGCGAAAGTCAAACAAGGTGAAGGAGCCAAAGGTGTAAAATATTATTGTTTGAAAGGGAAATTATAATTCCGTGAAAATATTTTTTTCTTTTCTTTTTCTTTTAACACCGCTCGCTTCTGCTTCAGAATCGCTAGGCCTTTTTCCCATGAAACATTTGTTGAATGTTATGTGTTTCTGTCTACGTTTTAAAATATTCCTAAACCAAGACAACTGCAAACATTTAAGCTACTGCTTTATCAAGGTCATAATGTTCTATGAACCACTGCACTTTACCCCATTTTGCATAAATTTCCTGGATCAAATAACTAGAAACATCCTCCATTACGTCCACCCACTGCATTATCTGCATTTTCGAGTACCATTTGTTGTTGCCTTACTTGTTCGTATTGTGAGACTTCGTTCGCCATCCAAGACATTTTTCTTTTGGAAGCTTTTTTTCGCGAACCGATTTATTCGTGATCCAAGATTCCTCTGCACTCTATTTTTCTTTTTGTTGCATACAGCAACTCATCAGTGGCACCAACCAGTTGGCAAACCGGTTAAGCCCAAGGAACATTGGTAGTTCCTTTCAGATTCGGAGTCCATTGAAGAACTGAGCTAATTTCACAGCATTGCTGTGGCAGATCAATGTAATTCTGGTATATTATACATGTCCTCATAACTTATGGAAAGCAGAAAATTAATCAGCTATTAAAAATGACACGAATGTCAAAGAAATGACACAATTTGAGCATACGGACTTTTTCACTTAGTTCAGTTTATAAATGGGGGGGGGGGGG
>KK113487.1:142856-177357 GCA_000611955.2 Stegodyphus mimosarum
CTGAGAAACCAACCCTTAGATGGAGGCTGAGATTTTTAAGGAAAGAAAAGCCTCTACTCGAATTTCAAAGGTTTATTCTCCACGAAGTAAAATGAATTTACGCTCGCGAGTATATTTTTCATTCAATCGCTACTGTCTTCTCGCGTAAAAGGGCACCTGCAGTTTGTTCAGAACGACGTAACCAAATATGGGAGACGAAAATTGTTATTAGTTACTTTGTTTTTAGCAACCCCTTTTATCCGGAGAAAAATTTCTCCCCGTCATATTTTATTTGACAGCTGGAAATTTTATTGGCTTTCGAGATCGTGTTTAGAAAGACCTTAAAGCTTCTCTCTGTTTCATACCTAAAGATTCGCCGTTAAAATTTCCTCAATCCTCTGTTACTGTTTATGGCATTCTTTTTATATTATCATTAGTGATGCTCTAACCATTTTAACATTTTCATTCGTGTGCTGGAAAAACACATTATACCACATATTCAAGGTTTATATTCAGCTGAAGCCTCATTGAGATATTTTATAGCTTTTGAGCGAAATTGCAATTCCAGCCGGAGCTCCAAATAAGACGATGTCTAGTTTTTTATTTTATTATTTACGATTAATTTAATAATTTATTTTTACAAAAATAATTTATTAATTAATTTCTATTAAATTACTTTTATTATTAAATTAAATTTATAAATTTATTAAATTATTTTTATTTCTTTTACCCCACATTAATTAAATTATTTTACTATTTTATCAGCTATTTTATTTATTTATTTATTATTTCTCTTTCATGAGGTTCTTTCATGGGATTCGGCACTCCCAATTTTAGAAATTAAACTCTCACCACCTAAGCGGTAGAAAAATTTGTTACATAGTTTCCAAAAAAAAAAAAAAAAAAAAAAAAAAATTAATCAGATATCCAGCTGCAAATAAGTAAGTGAATAAGCAATCAGTAAAGTAATTAGAACTTTTTAAGAGCTTTCAATTTTAAATACACTTGGACTCACATTAAAAGAAATAATCAGAATGGAGGGGAAAGCAGCTTATTTTATTTTTGAACTTGAATGAAATCATAAAATAAAGTCTTTTTATTCAGTTACATAATGCTTTTTTAATGGCATTCAGCATTATTCTTTTCTGCTTTAATGGCTGAGTGTAAAATGATCCACAAGCTTATTTAGTTACCTACAGCGAAATTAATTTGAATACATTAAATCACAGCAGAAAATGCATTATGCAGTTTTAGGAAAATGAACCTTTTATTTCACTTAACGGAATGCAGAGTATTTTAGAAAATTCTATAAAATTTCCTTATGCAATAAAGGAATTTTACATACCGCAGCTTCATTTGGTTTTCCCAGTAACCTAAAAAATATGAAAATGAAAAGCTAGGATATACATAATTAATAAGGTTATCAGAAAAAATTAATCTCAGTAACTATAAGTTAATAATGGATATAAAAATGAGGATGCACATAAGCAAACGTTTTAAAGCTACAATAAACTAAAACGTCAGTTATAGAAATAGTAAGAATCTCAAAGTAAAAGAAACAGAAAATAATTTAAAAGCACTAAAATGATTTTTATCTACTAGTATCTCCTTACAGGCATGTAGAGTAGTGGAAATTACAAATTCAGGGTTTCAAGAGCAACTAGTCTTAACATGGTATTGTTATTCATTTATTGCCTGCAGTGTACGTTTATCTTATAGATAAAAAGTTAATTACTAGTTAATGGAAAGAGATGCCAGTGAAATCTCATGAACAGTCAATGAAAAGAAGTTGCTACGAAATTTGATTACTAGTCAATGTATTCTAGTATCCAACAGAATGATTTGGTTAAGGCCAAAGCATCTTACGATTATCTACCTCAAGAAGAGAGCTTAAGTAGAAGCTAAGATGAAGTTATAAGATTTTTCCGAAGCTAATTAGGATAAGACAGTTTTGGCGACTTGCATTCTGAAAATTTCAGATTACTACTTAATAACTCAAACAGGATTTTACCATTCAGTTGCCAACCGTTGAAAAAAAGAACCTCGTCTGAAAAATAAAATTAAGAAAAGAGAGGATTTCAGTTTCGAAATTTCCGACGTTTGTTCTTGAATTTCTCATTTGAACGTAAAATGAATTAAATAGAAAAACAGTATTTAAAAGCGTCATGTTTGAAAATGAGATTACCGTCCAAATAATACACAAGAAAGAAGACAGAAAGAAAGGAAAAATGAAAACATACAATGGTTAAACAGTTAAAGATCTGACAGTACAGTGAATTAATCATTCACGGGTAAACTGAGATTTTGCACCTATTGGTGGGAATCTAACTAAATTAAGCTATTATTATCTTGTGTTATTGATTACTTAATTTCATATATTCAAACCATTAATCTCAAACATTTTACCTGAAAAGAAATAAACTGTAATCAAGATAGTCTTAATAAATCATTTATCCTGCTGATATATGAAAATGCCCTATGAAACTTTACAGGATCTTTGTTTTTCTAAATTTTTAAAAGTTAAAAGTGGCAAATAAATTTATTTTTAATTTGTTTGCTTCTGTTATCCAAATTGATTTCAACTTAATATACTCCCTCAAAAGTTGATCGATTTAAACACAATTTTATGACCAGGTATTAAACAGAAATGTTTAACTAAGGAATGCCTACAGTACAAAATCTTAATTGAATCATTTTTATTTTTAAATATCGAAATAAAATTAATTACTATTTCAAACTTTTATTCATAGACTTCATGATTATTTCATCATTCATTTAAGTTTGAAAATTGTGAATGGAATGGTGTAAATATTATACAGATTCCATACAAACCGTTTCATGTGCAATGTGAGCATAAACTAGGAACAAAATATTACAGATTAGGCACTGCCTTGAATATCTTAAAAAAGAAAAATTAAGCATTAAGAGCTTCAGTGCTATAAATATTCAGCAGAATAAAAAGGTAGGATACGAACTGCGCGAAATTTTGTTGAAAACCCCGCCCCCTTCTTATCTAATCAGAAGACCCTCTTCTTAGTGCCAGCTTCTTCACAACGAATAATAGCAGCCCCACCTTATATACGAAGGCTGAAATAGAACAAAGAAAACCCACCAACCGTGCGATTTTGCATTTTGCTTTTCGTCGTAAGAAGAGGGGTGCTACAAAAAGTCATTTACCCTTATTATTGGGATATTTCATTGAGACTTCAACCCTCTATTTTCGTTTATCAGATATTGTAAAAATTGCGCATACAAAACAAATATTAAATTAAAAATCTTGTATATGTTAAAATAGAAAGGAATTTCTTTTATAATTAAATTGTAGTTTTATAATGCTTAAAAAACTGATGAACCAAATCTTATTTATTTTCCACAACAATTCAAAAGTTTCCAAGTAGTAGAATACATATATATATATATATACATCAATTCTGACCTACATAAAACCGATAGATTAATGGCATACAAAAAACTGATTATTATACAGACACGCACACACAGTAAGTTTTTTTATTATGTATTAAAAAAATCTGTATAATTTATATATTCCTTATCTAATCTTTAATTGCAAGTAAAGAATATCTCATAAGAATAATTTGAAGAAAGAGTAAAGTAGCAATATTAGTAAAGGGTATTTAGTAAGTAAAGAATATCTAATAAGAATAATTAATTCTTATTAGGCATTGTTTACTTGTTCTTGTGATATATAATCCTATTTCCCCATTTTGCCTTTCTTGTTGGCTGCTTTTGGCTTCGAAAAGTAAAACTAGATAGTAACCCTCCTTCTTTGGAAGAAAAAACTTTTTTCGCGCAGTTGGGCTGTGTGCAGACGGGGGGGGGGGGGTTTAATACCGGGGGGGGGGGGGCTTTAATTCGCGCAGTTGGGTTATACCGAATAAAAATGTGGCGCAAAGTAAAGATCAATTTAAAAAGAAATGATATAATCATAACAGGACACAACATTAAGCTAAATTTAACACTCAGCAAATTTATTCAATTTATAAAATGAACCGACAAATTCTGAATAAATATTAGCTAATTTGCAACAAATTTTTAGACACACATCTTAACAGGGTATATTTAAATAGAAATATATACACATATGTATTGCAGTTTAAATATGCGGCCATGGCAGTTCCTAAATGATTAAAATATTGTGGGAAACAAGTTTCCAATAAATGTCCTTGAATTTCTTTTCCGTCCTAACTCTAATGAATGACATCTGATCTATAACTGCTTCATATTCTTAATAATAGAAATTATGCAAATTTTTAAAATGAAATATGTAAGAAAGGCTATTAAAATCATACAAAAGCATATTTGTCAGTTCATCAGTTTCATGATCCTCTTCTAGGTACGATAAATAAATATTGACAGCATCAGGAAACCTTTGAATTTCTCGATGGAAGAATGATCTCTTCAAAGTGTTTCTTAGAAACATAACTACCTACAAGTTGGAAAAAAAAAGACTGATTTTGAGAACGCGAAGCATAAGAAAATATCGGGTTTTAACGAAAGTTTCCTGCCACCGCAAATATTGTATGCGCAAACAGTTTGTGTTGGCGCGTCTAATGATAATTTGGTAAGCGATTTTTGGCATTTGAGAGAAAGAGACTTGCTTTAGAACACTGTGTCGTGAAATCCGTAAAAAAATATCGTTATCATTAAAAGTACAAGGCGTCTGAAATAGAACTATCACACTACCAGATTAGAACCAACATTTACTTCCAGTTTTGTTGCAAAAGGTCAGCTACAGAATGCCTCCAAATCATGTGTACAGTTTTAGGTAATAATGCTGTATCCTATGACACTGTGATGGTTTTTTACCGAATGTTCAAAAACAAGGACTATGACATTCAAGAAGCACAGCGTTCTAGTCGGCCTACTCATGTTGATGAGGTCCGCCTGTGAGAACTTGTGGAAGAAGATCAGCATGCAACCATTCGAGAGCCTGCTAAGGAGTTAAACGTTAGTGCCATGTCCATTAGTCGAGCTATACATCCCATAAACTTGACGTACAAGTTCAATCGCTGGATGCCGCTTGAGCTGACTCAAGCAGATAAGGACAAACGTGTTTGGGCCTGCACTAATTTCAACAAAATTCTGGACCAAATCGTCACTTGTTATGAAAAGAAGATTTTCTTCAACAACACAATCCGAAAAGGGCGTTGGTCTGCGCCGCACTGCGCAGTTTGACTAACAAAAACAACATGCTTTGTATCTGGTGGGATTATCCACAAAGAGTACGTGGGAAAAGGTAAACAAGGAAACGACAGCAAGGTGTACAGCAAGTCCGTGTTGACGGTATTATGAAGGAAAAACGTCGAACTGAGTTCCAGCGCTAAAAGGTAATGTTTCATCAAGAAAATGCAAGATCACATGTGTCTGCATTCACCACCTTGACTCTGTACGGACTCGAATAGGATTTTTTTCCACACCTACCATATAGATCTGATATCGCTCTTTCGGAATTCTACCTTTTTTCACGAAGCTACATCTTAATGGTGCTATTTTCCCTTCTGCACAGGATGTCCGAAATGAGGTTGATCTGTTTTTTGGACTCGTGGCCACCAAGTTTCTGGTCAGAAGGCATTGAAAAACTATAAAAATGTTGGCAGAAAATCATAGATTTGGGTTATGATTACTACTCGCACTAAAGGCACTGCTTTCATTTTCCTCCCTAACTTTATTAAGGACGTTTTTTGGCGGCAAACTTTCGTTACAACCAGATATTTATAAGTTGAAGGAATATCTTACTTAAAATACTCAATGACATGATACCTACAGCAAGAATGACGTTTCCATCATGATATTTCACAGCTTCGCTTAACAGCTCGATTTTTTCTCTTTTACTTTTAAATGGTTCCAATGAACAGCTCTAAAGTGGATTAAATTATGGATATTAATACATTTCAATTTCAACATAAATAATAGATGTGCGAAAATGTCATATATAGATGCTAGTGCAATACAGAATCAATAGAGAATTGTTGAACGCTTAAGACATGCTTCCATCAGAAACGCTTCAGACAATCTATCCCAATTACTGATTGTTTGCCATTGCATAGGGTGGTAAAATGTTTAGGTGTGCGTTTCACTACTCTGAATGGGCCATTATATGAAGGCGTCAAGGTTGGTTTAACAGCATCGTCGTGCACAAACACATGGAAAAATGTATCAAGTTCAGGATGTACAAAATAGCCCCAATGTGCCAAATTGTATTAAGTTTCCTTGAGAAGAATGCCACTGGACAAAGTCCTTTAGTCGTGTGTGCCTGAAGCGCAGCTTATAGCTGTGTCAGATTCATCTACCATTATGGAGAGCTGATCATTGGGTGAGTGAAAAGAGAAAGTGGCTGCATTTGCGAGATCATTTTTCTATTGCACAAACACAGCAGATGCCAATTCAGTTTATAACTTTTTTTTTTTTTGCTATCCTTCAGAAATTCACGAAGAGGTGCCTGTGTTTTTGCAGCATTTGGCAGAAAGCACCTTAGAAATTCAGCATTGCTAGAAAATGTCTCAGTTCAAAGATGGGTTTTGGTTGAGGCAGTTTATTAATTGCTTTGACATTTTCCGGTAGAGGTTTTACTCCCTCTGGTGTGATAAGACATACAAGAAAAGAAACTGTGGACTGTCCTAGTACACATTTGGGTGGGTTTTAATCCATGCTCTTGTAGGTGGGTGAAGATTTGGCGCAGATGTTGTAGAGGTTCTGCAGCATCTCATCAAAGTCAGGAATGCAGAAATAGAGATCAGGTAATACTTGGTGGATGAATAGTTGGAATGTTTGGCCTGCATTGTGAAGGCCAAATGGCATGTATAAGTACTCAAAGAGGTCAAATGGTGTAGTCACAGCAGTTTTCGGCACGTCTGCAGCATAAACTGGTATTTGATGATATGCCCTTGCAAGATCAAAAGTAGAAAACATGCATTTGCCATAAATAAGTTGGGTACAGTCTTGTATATGTTGTACAGGATACCTGTTGGGGACAGTGACAGCACTAAGGCACCAGTAATATCCACAAGGTTGCTAGTCACCATTTGACTTCTTCACCATGTGTAGAGGACTAGCCCAGGGGCTTTTTGATGGATGAATGGTTCTCAGTGCTAGCATGAATTGAAATTCTTTGTGTCTCTGGAGAAATACTACGAGACTTGGAGAATACAGGTGGGCCATGTGTTTCAATATGACGAAACACTTCAGGATGCAGAGTATGTTCACACAGTTGCAATGGATTTGAAATGCTGGGGAATTTCGCTAGTAACTGATGAAACTGTGTGTCAATTCAGACAAGAGTTATGCTTGTAAGGTGTACTAGATACACAAGAGATCTGACCCTTTGATGTAAGCTTGGTTGTAGCATCAATTAAACAATTATTCCTGACATCCACTAAGCGGCAAAAATAGGTCAGAAATCAACAATTATTGGTTGCGTAATATCTGCAACAACGAAAGCCCAACTGAAAGCTCTGCACAAGTTCAAATCAACAGTTAAGAGTTTTGTACTATAGCTAACAATTCAAGTGCCATTCGTTGTAGAGAGTACAAGTTTATTAAGGTTGTTAGCACTCGTATAACTCCTGGGAAGCCCTGATATGTTTGCTCCTGTGTCTACGAGGAACACAATTTAGCTGAACGGTCGGCCAGTAGAATTCTGTGACAGACATTCTGTTAACCAGCAGAAGGCCACCCACTTAGTTTCCCGGTTTTCCAAAAGTACATGCGTTGACCCTTATTTGGTTGATCGTATCGGTGTGAAGCGCGCAGACTCGTTGATAGTTAAGACACTTTTCTGTCAACTCGGTCACCTGCTGTTCCGGGAACGGACTCGAAGATGCAGTGTTAGCAGTACTGACATATGCTGGAGAAACCAGCTCGTAAATTTTGTCAGCCATAGCTCCCAAGTGAGTTAGGTCTTCATTGGCGGCAGAGAGAATTATCTGTGCAATGCTAGGAAGGTGTGAAAGCCATAGCGATTTCAGCAAGTCATCACTGAAATGGTTGCCTGCCAGATCATGCATCCGTGTGAGCAAGTATAAAGGTCACTGGTCACCAAGTTCGAATTCTTGTAGTAAGCTACGTATTTTTGAAGATCCACTTTTGGAGTATATTTCTATGAGCCACTCTTTTAATTTGGTATATTTATCACTGTCAGGAGGTTTAAGGATCAGATTATGCACTGCATTCAGATTATCAGACTCATGTGCTCCGACTACATGGCTGAATTTTGTGGTGTTTTCACTAATGCGAGCAATAGAAAACTGTGCTTCAATCTGTGCAAACCCTAATGGTTGGTTATTTTTTTTTTATTTTATATTTTCACTGCAACATGTGTTATTTGTGGTTCTGATTACATCGAGTCAGGCATATTTATATAAAAAATTTTCTTAAATAATAACCACCTTCTTCTTCATAAGCTCCACAGCTTGTTACAGGCCAAGGCTGTCTCTCACTGTTACCTGACCCCATTCAGCACAATAGCTTTCCATTGGTTAACTCCAATGAACCTTAAATCTTCCACGACATAATCTATTCATCTAGTGGGGATCTTCCCTTTCGTCTTACACCCTCAGTTCTCGAAAAGGTTATCTTTTTGGTTGGGAATGCACCATCATAATTAAATGCATGGCCCAGCCATCTGATATGAGATGCCTTTACGATTCTCACAATATCAGTTTCACCATATTTCCTATATTTTTCATATAGTTCATGATTATAGAGAATTCTCCACTTGCCATTTTGTTATACCTAATAACCACCTACCTGCACTAATATTGAAGCATGAAGATAAACTATTAACACTTTAACACAAAGAAGAAAACAGTATTTAATTGGGAACTATACACATAAATAAGAATTTCTCGGCAATTAATACCCACAGACATTTTCTTGAGTTGTACTAAATTATTTGAGAGAAGTGAAGTATTCACCATGTATAACTTTTTATTGCATGAAAACGTTCACCATGTTTATCCTTTTTCACTTATGAAGCACATTTACTGAAAATCATTTTTGCACATGAACCAACACAATTTCCATAGCAAATTATTTCTGCAGCACACTTACTGGAAATTACAAGCATAGCACATGGCTGAAAAAAATCACTGCTGTAGTACACTGAACACAAACGTTGAGTAGATGAATGATAATGTCACTGACGGCGAATTCCAAGGAACAGTTCACGTCACATTGACACTTTTAAGAAGGTTTTGCATGACGATATGCATGATTTGAAAACACAATAAATATACTGGAATTCCATGAAATACCTCGGTAAATTTGCTCAACGATGTGTTTAGTGTCCATATTTTTCCAAATTCCACTTAATTCTTCGAAATGGTGCAGATGTGTGTGGTTTGACATTGGCAAAAATCTAATGAAGGCAGTGTGTTCTTTTTTAAGATCACCAATTCTTGGCAGAAATGTTGAGATTCCAGTCCTGTCCTTTGACATGGGGGTTTATTATCCCTGTGCACTTATTCGTCACACTACACCATAGAATATTATCATAATTAAAGTCATCTCTATCGCCGCAGGGAAGTCGAAAATTCCTTATATTCTCCCCCAATTAAAGGTGACTGGGCTGGGAAGAGAACCACTGGCCAAATCCAGGTGGTGATGAATTATCCTCCACCACATTTTAGGTGGGTGCCAGATATACAGCTGTTTCAAAAGGTTTTGTAGCAGAAGATGTGAGTAATCACTACATCTTCCACCAGGTTTCAAACCATTAATCTTCCGATTCCTAGATGAACATACTATTAGTTACACCCTAAGAACAGGCAGTTGGGAACTCATAAATTCCTTGCATTTTCTCTGACTTTTAAGACTGACTGGGAAAGGAAATTCAAGTGGTGATGAACTACCACACACCACATTTTTATCCAAATACTACAGTGAAAATACTAGGTCCTGCCCCCCGAAACTGGAACTAACCTTTCGAAATGTGCTTAGTTGATCACTCGCTTCTTCCTGCCTCAAAATCTCTGAAATACTGAAGCATGGCTAAATGTTTCATAAGCATTTGCATACTGTAACATTTCATATTACCATTCTTTCTGAATTTAACTCAATATTAAATCATATCTGAGTCCTACAGTCATAGAGGTGTCATCCATCACACCTGCCATGACAAAATGTACTATTTGCTTCCCCTTGCTGCGACCAAATGCTGAAGGGTACTGCTATCCAACTGCAGGTTCAAACACATCTATGTATAACCTTTACAAAATAAAGGAAAAGCTTGCCATGTACACAGAACACTCAGTTAGCCCTTGAACAATTTCAAAAGTATGCAGTTAAGGTCCTTATTGAATATGGTAAATAAATTATAGAACTAATCAACCCCTGAGAAGATAATATTCTCAAATTCATTTTCAACATAAGGAAAGACATTCGTCAATGAAGAAAATTCCAGCTGAGCACACATTGAAATTCACTCTGAAATATTTACAAACTATTTCAAAATTCGATTTTTATTTCTGAAAAAGAAATGGTTTTCATATAAATTTTTTTAAAATAATGACTGGGCTCCTCAAAAACCGTGATTTAAATGAAAGAACATAGTTTTTTATACACTTTTGTTTTAAAAAATTTCAAGCTAAATACTTCATTTAAGCTGTATTAGTGATACAAATTTGAATTCTTCTCAACTATTTATAGTACATTAATGCATAAGAAAGACAAATAAGTTCCTTTCAAAGTTTACACCAAAATACTTTAATATCCATATTAATAATATTTTCTGTGTAAGCAAAAATATTTGTGCGACAAAAGTGTTACAATTGTGCAAAACAAAAAGTAATACTAGATGTAAACTGATCATATTGTGCAAAAACAAACTGATATTTCATGTTTTATACAAAATAAAATTCCAAAATTCTAATAAACAAAATTATACAGTTCCAATCGACCAAATATATTTGGCCAGCATTTACTACAATGCAGCATGCTGATCACAAAATAAGAGATTGATAAAAATAATTTGATACCTTACATAAAACATTAATCATGCAATATACCAGTAAAACGAAGACATTTTTAACAGAAATTATTAATAAGATAAGCAATAAATTAAATGACAACAGATGGCAAATATCTGCCTTTGGAAGCTTAGAATTTTCCCTGAAAAAAAATTCCTGTGTTCAAAGGCTTTAGCTGCCAATCATTAGCAGGCAGATGGGGTTATTAGCACAATATAAGACATGAAGTAGTAAAAGATGAAGTAACAAATTAAACAGTCATTAAATTTTACACATATATGGCATGATAAGCACTGGAGAACAATGTATAACCATAAAAAATCATTACAGTGGAACCTCCGATTTTGAACATGTCACTTCACGAACAAAATATCAGGAAAAAATCCCTTGGATGACGAACGGTGTCTTGAGTTACAAACAATCAGGTTGGCAATATACGATTTTCAAAGACGCTTGAAGTAAGGATACTTATAACGTATTTTATGTTAACATATTATTATGCCTTAAAATCTTTAACTTATTTCTGTAGCCCTCATCACGGTGTAAATTAATTGTCTTAGTATTTAAGTTGAGGATTTTGGGTGTTTCTGTACTAGGGCTTTTAGCAGCCTCGCTTGCAGTTTACATCCTACCGTCCAGCTCTGCCAGTCATTATTCCGCCTTTAGCACTTTCGCTAGCTGACGTTAGAAACGGTCCATTGAACCAGCTTAAGTATAGCAACTTGTATAGTCTGCAAGAACATTACCTTTAATTTGAAATTCCAGTTTATGTTATTTTAAATACCAGCAAATGGTGGCCTCTGCTTGTGCACACAAGTTATGTTTTCTATTCAGTGAAAGATTAAATAAGAAGGTTATTTAAAATATTCTCAAGGCTTCTGTCATACTGTTTTAGACAGTGAAAACTCTCTTGTCAGTCTCATACAGTCAAAAGGAGTGTAATTTATTATTTCATAATTAGGACTCTATAAGCTATGCCACGTAATTACTGGACTTCTGGAAAATTCATTTTAGCATTTTCCACTGTTTAATTCTCATTAACAGAGCATACCAGCAGCAACTGATTTACAGTACCGTGACTTTGGCCTCGAAGAAATTATGTCCAGATTGGGTTGCAGGTAGAGACATTGAGCTCTGAAATCAAAGGCTCTTTTTGTTATTTATTTTATTGTGTCTTTGTTTTTAACTTCCTAGCTCATGCTTTTATCTAAAGCATGAGCTAGGAAGTAAAAAACGAAGATTTAGAGAAGTTACAAGATGACCATAAAAATGAAATCTACAAGAAAATATTACAACTTCAAATACAGCAACAAAAGGCGATTGTGGATAAAATGTCGTTAGAAGATGAGGAAGATAGAAAGATAACCCTAGTTTTTTGATCAGTCAAATTTGAGCATAGAGGGATAAGATGCAAAGTTTTCCCATAAAGATATCACCCTGACAAAGCAGAAGCAAGTTACAGCATAAACAATTTCAGTGATAATGCCATGTCTCACTTCAGAAGCATTTTAAAACGTAGACAACAAATCGCACTGAATAAAGTTTGAGTAAAGCTTAGGCACAACGAGTCTCAAGCAGAGTCTTGTGGTCCTTGCAGACAAAGAAACAATGAAAGATGATGCCCCTCCCCAAAGAAAGTTATCTCATGATTTTATGAAAGGAAATTTCACATCCAATATATAATATCTTCCTCCTAATTTCCACTTATATTGTCTTCATACACTCTCTTTTTTCAGGTACAGTAAAATTAAATTTTTATCTATTTTATTCCATTTGTTATTGTTTTTTTTTTTTTTTTTTTGTGGTGAAAAATCTCCAAATCGATGGAACCAATGAAAATCCTTAAATATTCTTTACATCAGTGCATTCTCCGGTAAATCCAAACTGATGGAAATCATTAAATATATACACTCACTTCCAAAAGTTCAGCACAAAGATTTAAATTGCAAAAAAATCAACAAATACTGCTTTGATTAACACAAAATTCGGCAGGAAAGTAGCATATATATTTATGCATAAAACAAAATCAATAATTATCTACAGAAATGAAAACAATATTAAATTTTTCTAATTTATCAGATAATGACATACTAGAGACAAACAGTATTATGTATTAAGTGAAAATAAACAGCATAAAATGAAAAAAAGGACATTAATAGGGTATGTGATCCCCCTCTCTGTATACAAAGTTTACACCTTGTGAACCATGCTTTCAATTAGGTGGTCAACCACCGCAGAATTAAGCAATCGCCATTCTTCTTGTAGAGCAGTTTCCAGCTCAATAAGTGTGGCTGGAGGTGGGAAACGTGAAGATACAGCACGGCCGAGAGCATCTCAAAGATTTTCAATGCGACTAAGGTCGGGCGAATATGCTGGCCACGCCATACGCGCAATCCCTTCGCTCTCCAGGTAGTCATCGACGATGTCAGCTTCATGGGGACGTGCGCTATCGTCCATTAAAAAAAAAGTAGGGCCAACTGCTGCAGCGTACAATCTCACAATGGGTTCTAGGACTTCATCTCGATACCGGACAGCCGTCAAAGAACCCCGTTTAAAGATGTGCAGGTCGGTGAGGTATCCTAATGATATCCCTGCCCACACCATAATGCTTCCGCCGCGGAATGCGTGATGTTTTGGGGCTGATTGCGTGTTCGTTGTTCACGCCATATCTTTATACGCTTGTCATCTGGCTCCAGAGCAAATCTTGACTCATCAGTAAACATGACATTGCCCCAGTCAGACACATTCCAATTGGCATGCTCCCGGCACCACTGTAATCGTGCCCCTCTTGATTGGACGGATAGAGGAACACAAACTCGAGGTACCCGGGCGTACAGTCCACTCATATGTAATCCTCGGCGTACAGTAGCTGCAGATATCGCCTTACTAATGGACGCTGTAACCATTGATGTCACACGTGTGGAGGTCGCTCTGCGATTCCGCTTGGCTACAATAGCAATATATCGATCTTCCGCAGGTGTTGTAACCCTTGAGCGACCGGCTACGGGCCTTCGGACAATTGTCTGTGTGGTTTGGAATTATTTCCATAAATGTTAAATTACAGAATGATGAACGCCGAAGAAAAGAGCAACATCTGTGATCGACAGTCCTGCTTCAATGCGCCCCACAGCACGCCAGTACTCAGAATCTTCCATTCGTCTTCTGGAAGTCATAGAAACACGTATGTCTTAAAAACAAATTGCACGAAAGTTTTAAACACCTTCTATCAGCACTTACAATCAACTTCTGTAACTCTTCATTAAGCTGGCTTCTGATAAGACTGCCTTTTTTGCGTATTTCTTGACATGAAAGCGCGTTTGGCTGTTATCTAACATATTTGACCACTTCCATCTACCTCAGCAGCGAATTGCAGCCTCTTCTATTCTGATTGGCCTCCAGAAATTAGCATTTTCCTCTCCGTACTTAACTTTTGGAAGTGAGTGTGTGTATATATATATATATATATTTCCATCAGTTTGGGCTTATGAAACTGAGCACCAAGTGTTGTTGTAAAGTTTAAATAAACAATCATCTGCAGCCCAGGAATGAATTAATCCATTTACATTAATTTCTAATGGGGAATTGGGGAAAGTTTTTTCATACTGCGAACGGCCTTCAGAAACGAATTAAGTTCCGGTCTCGAGGTTTCACTGCATATGCAATTTAAAATGTTTCCAAAAAGTAATAAGATAATTAAAAACAACTCACATATCCAAAAATCATATTTTTGATTGTTTCTGAAGGACTTTTTCCTCCACGTTCCTTCTAGAGGGGGGAAAAGAAAGAAAAAAATTACTACTAGATTTAGTACCATAAAACTGCTTACAATGGCAAATAATTCATTGCTTCAGCTATTTAGTTTCTTAAATAACAATTCTAATTATACTACTTTTTTAAAACTACTTATAAATACTACCTTTTTATAAATAATAACTACCTTTTTAATTTAGCAAGAAACTGGCAAACTCGCTTATGGAGAAATTTTATCATTATTAACATTTAACAAGGCATATTCACTTGCTTCATGTAAAAGCTTGCATAAATACCAAAAGTGTTACCAGGTGTCAGTGGTAAGTTTGTTAGTCTTGTAAATTTGCTTCCAGATATGATTACTGCAAGATGCCATGAACTATAGGATTTTGAATGTGAAATAATACCTACAGCTAGATAAGTAGGACATTTATTTTTCAAGTTCTTTTGACAGTCAGCTATCGTGGATTCATCACTGGTGTACACTGAATGCCACCAGGAATAACCACTGACCTGACTTTGACGTACTATTGTGCTTTGATGACAGCTATTATAGTTGCAGTACCTATCAAAGAAGTATCTTTGTTACTGTTTAATTACTTGGGTATTACTGTTGAGATAACTACACTAATCTGCTGCTCAGTTTCTGCGAGCTGTTAGTCCAATGTACTCCCCTTTTGTAAGGCCTCTCCCCACCACTTTAATTTACTACTGAAATTATGTTGTGAAGATCCAATTCTCAAGGGTAAAAAATTCTTAATACCTTCCTAAGCGCAGTCTGATCACCTCCTCTATCTTACTTTTCACCTGCTTGTTGCCACAGGTATTCTCCACCAGTTGTGGCCAGTATTCATGACTTGGTGCTTTTAAATGTAATTTATCGGTGTGTGGGCAGTTTAAGAGGAAGTAATCTGCATCATCCACCACATTACATTTGCATAATTCTGAGTCTCAGTTGTCAAATCTCTTAAGATATTGGGGAAAGGGACCATGGCCAGTGTAGAAATAAGTTTGTGCGCCGCTGTGTGTTTTAATTGAGCATAAAACTTATGGAAAGAACTTGTAGGTTCTCCTTTCTGTGCTTTCCCTTTCCCACTTTTTTTGCCATTCTTGTAGAAGGCTATTGGGTGTTATTTTTTTAAAAATAAGAATGTGGCACATCTACTGGGTTTTCCAGTCTACTGGGGTTATTGGCTGCAGATTTTGCAAGCAAGTCTACTGCTTCATTGCCAGTAATACCCACATGAGCTGGAACCCTGATCAAGTTGGGTCTGTCATCTGGTGGGATCCTTAAAACTTGCACTAAAGGACTCCCAGCCTTATTTCCTCGGATGGCCTCTAAAATTGAGACAGAGTCGCTATATATATTTATTTACCTTTGTTGTTAATTGATACTTTGCCATACTGATGGCTGCTTTTAATGCTAGAAGTTCTGTTTGATGTTCTGTGGTAGTTTTGCTTTCCAGTCATCTTTCCCAACTTTTAACCATTCTCCTTCTTGGAATACATAGTAGGTGCAGCCTGTGCCCATCTTTGTCTTTGAGCCATCTATATATATAAGCCAGTGCTTTCTCATCTGGCAGACTATATTGCAGGTGTACTGTGTGCAATAAGTCCGTTTCTGACAGGTGTCCTAGCATGACTGGCTTAAACTTCTCATAGATCACATGTGCACAGAAGGCACTTCATGAAAAGTATTACAAACAAACCGTCATGGATGTGAAGTAGACGTTTACATATGCTTAAATATTATGACCAATGCAGTCTCAACAGAATTGTCCATATTAATTGAAAAGTGATACTATATGAAATAATAACCCACCTTCAGCTTAAGCAGAAACACAAAAATACCTACATATGATGTCAGGGAGTGCAGCAAAATTTAGCTTTAATGGGATAAGGTAACAGAGGCTACATCAAAATGCCTTCCTAACAGAAGGACAACAGGCACAGCATCTCAGATGGGTTCATGAAGAGATTAATTGTGACTATAAATGATTGATGTAGAGAATTGGACAGAAAAGAAACCGGTTCTGATCTCTTACAGTATTACTTGCTATAAGGTGGTAGTAGGGTTCAGGCATGGTGAACACACCCCAACGCCATCGACTCAAATTGTCAACAAGCAAATCACAAAAATTTTCAACCTCACACTGAAATTGTTAACATGATCATTTAAATAACTTCACATGTTGCAGAACAATTGGAAAACTGGAGAAAAGTGTCACAAAACTAATTGCTTTCCTTTTTTTCAGGTTAAATAATGCAAATTTTGATAGTGACAGCTTAGCTTTAAAGCAGAACTATATACTCAGGATTCCAAGGTATAAAGCTGTCTAGTAAAGAAAATTGCCAGTAAAAATCACACGATAAAATTTGTTTCGAATAATATCCCATACTTTCATGCATACTTGTGCCAGTTTTGCAATGCGGTACAATTTTCAACTGCGATGTATTGCAAGTTCATTGAAATACAATCGTTTTAAACTTTATTGTCCTTTGCTTCAGCTTGCAGACTCAGTAATGTTTCTGGACATCAGTTAAGCTGGCGAGAAGATAGCACATGATATCACACCACAAACATTATTGAAAGAGATTGTTATGATGACCAAAGTATTCTTGTCTGGACAGGTATTATGCTGGATGGATTTATGGAGGAACAGATAATGATAGCCTGCATGATAATCGGATATATTTTTGATAATTCTGCCTTACTTGTGTTTGTTCTGAAGTGCCACTAACCTTGAGTTTACTTTTATGAACGAAAATGTGACACCCCATTGTAATGCAATTGTTGATATGTTGCTGAAAAATGATACCGTAGAATGGATTCATAATGCCATGCCATCGCAAGCAGTGTCCTATATCTTAAGCATATTAAATTTTTAGTGTGTAGAGAATTTTATGTACTTTACGCAATGCATGCAGGCCCTTGTATGGCCATGTAATGGCTTGATTCTGGGATGTGCTTTAGATAGTTGTAGGATACGAATGATACTCTATTAGTCTATGAAAGCAGCCTGGGTGTCCGGACCTGCTCTCACCTGTCACCTATAGAAAGGGTTATGGCTCAAAGGGGATAATGGTTAGTGATGCTGACTTCCATACTGAAGGGCTTGAGTTCTAATCTCAGAGAAGGCATGTAGTGGCTATGTTTGCAAGCATATAGTGTCTGTAGGCGAGGGGGCACTCATACACAGTGAGCCGGAAACCTCTCGAGAAGTTGGTCATAAGGAAGGTGGAATGGGAACCACTGGACTGCTCCCTGCTTCAATTCCAACTCAATCGGAAAGGCTGGAAATTTGGCTGAAGATTAGCAATAGGCAAGGCCTGGCTATACCCAATATACCTACCTCGATGCACAGGTGTCAGCCTTCAGCCTCTACTTGCCATAATGGACTGGCCTGCTCCACCTCCCAATCCAAATTCCACTGAATACAACTACAACGGTCTGTACTGACATTTTGTCCCACATTCACGGGCAGATGACCAACAGTTGAATAAAGCCTTGACAAAAGAATGGACAATACTAACACAAGAACTTATTAATAACCTCATCCAAAGTAAGTACATGCAGTTCAGAAATATGCAATGCATTTGAGGTGATCCATTCTTCCACTGAACCCCACTTCTTAGCTTTAACTAATTACGTGATTCATTTGTATCTACTACACAATCAGTTCAATATAATCTCCCTCCGAACAAAGTGCATTTCGTAATATTACTGTTATTGCACTGATGTCATCACTTCGGTATCATCTGAGGTACCTTATGCATGACTACCATGACAGTTGAAACACTAATAAAAAATTCTTTGCTTCCTAAGATGTGCATACTAATGCTAATGCATGTATCATCAAAGAAAATGACAGGCTTTTAGTTTCAGCACTTTCTGTTGGGATGAATCATGACAGTGATATACAATAGAGTTTCAGTATATTTAGGAGGAAAGAAGAACCGTGCGGCAGATTGCAATTAATCCCAAACCACAAACGATGGAGAGAAAAAACATCTGGTTAGGATCTGTCTGAACAAGTGTCCAACCGTGTACGTAACTAATGTATATAACAAATGTCAGACAACCTGTGCAAAACTGGTTGTTCTCTGATACATGACACTTGCATCAGCTATCACTCACTCTAGAACACATATTTCTGCATCTACATTAATACAATGATAGATAGATGAACTGTTGCAACCAACTGCATTACGTTAACTTCCACACTAAAGAATGCTGCTTACCAGCAAAGATAACGTCTACCCGCACACTGCAACGATCAGCAGTCGAGCCATGCAAGGTAACAAGATGCTTTCTTGGTGAACGAACTGTCTAAATGTCATATCATCATCTATCCCACAAGACACTACACCATACTGATTTCATCTCTACCTCGTTACTTTTATTTTTACTTACATTTAAATTAAACGCTGAATTAATCAAGACACTTCCATCCACACAAATCTGTCGAATCTTTCCTTTCAACTAATTTCATACTATTTTCACTTAGGACATTCGTACATATTCGCAATCAAACCATAATTCATGCAGCATTCTATCACACATCTTTCGCCCTTATCTTGCAACCGAATCAAATAAGTAAAATCCACACATTCAACTCTTTTGACGCCAGCCATTTTGCTCACACAATCCACGAGAAACACAGTGAAATGACGAAAATTCAGAAAGCCTTCTTAAACACTATAAAGTGTAACCTTAAACCCTACCGATTTTCATGACGCCAAGAAGTTACCAGATTTGGCGCGATTTCGCTTCATTTGGCGACTAGGCCCCTAATCTGCAGTCTAGCCAGTTTTAAGTAGGAAGATCTAGTCTTATTTTCTGCTTATCATGTTATACGTTTGATTGCTGCATTGCATTTCCTTTTTTAAATTCAAATTACTTATGTATGTATGCATTCTTTGTCTGCTTGCCAATTTGTATCATATTCTACTCATTCTTTCATTGTGTTGCACTTTCTCTGTAAATGCAGCACCATAAAGCTCTAAATTTGCTGTTAGGAATATAGTCACTAGCTTTCATAAGCAAATGGACCTCGTTTGTACTACCCAGAATTTAAGCAGCCATTACTACATCACTGAAGCACCAGAGCCTGCGACTGTGCCTAATCTTCAGGGTACACTTGGGCAATTTACTGACAAGGTAATAAATGACAACATAAGGCACAAAATGGCTAATTTTACCTAGATAGCTCACATGAGACGCTGTTGCCATGAACTGCTTGTCGACCTGATTTGCTAACAATTGAAAACAAGCTGTTATGATTACATGACTAATATGTCAGACAGTCACCTACAATTAAAGATGAATTTATTGAGATCCTATACCAAAATTGTGTTGAACATGCATGGCTTGGCATATCTGGCATACACATTCACCATTTCATTCTTTCCATGCCGTTTATGTTGCATATGAAGGAAGGCAGTTCATTTTGCAATCTACAAGTCTAAATGAGTATAGTTTTATAATTCACAAGCTTAAGAATGTATACTTTGTAATCGGTTCATCATTTTACTCGTAATAAAAATTAAATCTCTATTCAGCATCGCTTTGACATTTCTTTTCACTTAAATGCTACAAATTTCAAAATTCTAAATCACTGTATAAATGTTGAAAAAGTCTGTACTACCTGGACAAAACATTCAAGGGGAATGAAACTTTTAGCAAGTTTTTGAGCTGGCATATCTTCTTCTTCCCGTTCCATATGAAAAGTTAACAATTTTTCAGCTCCTTCTATAAAATAAAAAATGTACAGTAATAAGAAAGATTGGTATGTAAAAGAGATTGGGAATTTTATCAAAGAAACATAATTTCTGGAATCTCTGACGGAAAATGATTAGTGATAAACGTATAAACATGGTAAAGGCAAGATCAAATGTTATTATGTTATAGAACTATCAATTTACATCACACTTCATCACTACAATGGTCAGAAATAAAGGATTATTTAATTAAGTAATAATTTTACCACAAGAATCAGCACTTCAAATAAGCAACTATTTTAATATGCTTAATTTTTAATAAAAAGTAAATAGCGATTTACAAGAATAAGTGATTTGCAATGGGAATGAACTTTTAAATGCTCTTACGCACAATCAAAATAGCCTATAATGATACTGTGGGGAATCGTTACCTCTATTCCCACTAGATGGCAGCACTTCCTTGAGACTTGAAATCGAAGTGCATTCTGGGACTGAACGGTTAAATACGAAACTTTTTTAGTCAGATGCTTGCACTGGATATGTAACTGCACTCAATTCTTTATTCAATTTTTAATTTTTAATAAATGCTGGATTAAATAATTTTATTGAAGTACTACCTTCACTTCCTTCTTAGCGGATATTTATAGTTATTGTCTCATGATAATAAGTAATTAGAAATCAACCAGTAATGGGATGTGAAGTTCTTTTGGTGAACATGATGACCGCACATATCCACAAGTGGTGACCCTGTGAATTTGAAACACAAACGTCCTGCTCAAGATTTTCTACTGTAGGATTATACAGTTATCATGCTGTAAAAGGATATTTTTCTTCATATAGCGAGAATTTAGCAGTGCCACATTATTCTTACTTCCGTTTCGTATTTCGAGCCAAACCGAAACTGATTCACGCCAGAGTCTTTAACTAGACTGCTACTCGGAATTATTTGTGATTACGTTCGCCGCTTCCTACGAAATGGGTGAGCAATTTCATTTTTAAAATTCCTATGCACTCTGAATTATATTTCAAATCGAATTTTCATGACATGTGTCTGTATGAGCTATGTGGTTGAGATCTGCATAATTATTTCTCTCGCATTATTTTCATGTTATACAACTCATTAACATTTTTAGTAAGAATATTACATCAATTTTGCTTTTTCCCTCGTCACATTATTTTATCACCAATTAAATCCTTGGTACCGTATATGTAACATTTATGTATGCTTATATTTTACTTTAATAGTTTATTATTGCGTAATTTTGCTATTACCGGAATTTTTTTGTGTTATAAATTGAAAGTTCCGTTATCATGTCCCTCTCACAAGACAATATTTCCGAACAAATTTCACGCGTTGCGGTAAAATCACCGCCGTTTTGGAAGAACAATCCGGCTCTATGGTTCATCCAGCTGGAATCGCAGTTTGCTCTCGCTGATATTAAGCAGGATCACACGAAATAGAATAATGTGGTAGCGGCAATTGACTCCGAAGCGCTTAACTCTGTGTCCGATATAATACTCAATCCACCGGATACAAATAAATATGATAGCCTCAAAAAACGCCTTGTTGAAGTCCACTCTGAAAGCGAATCTGCTCAAATTCAAAAATTACGTCAGGGCCTTGATATTGGCGACCAACGCCCTTCCCAACTCCTCACACGTATGCGTGCGCTGGCTGGTTACAATGTGAGAAATCCCCTATTAAAGTCACTCTGGCTTAATAGACTCTCAACTAATATGAAGACAATTTTGACTGCTTTAAATGAAGATCTCGCAAACCTCGCAGTAGTGGCAGATAAAATACATGAATTATCCACGTTAGCCACCATAAACAACATCAGCAGCTCACATTCCAGTAGTACTTCGTTGGAAAAACAAATAGCTGACTTGAGCAAAGAAATTAATGAGCCCAAGGCTTCGGTTCAGAGATATCATAATCGTTCTCGAAGTCGTAACAGGAAACCTCGCGGACGACGCCCTTCATGGAATAACTCACAGCATCGTAATAAGGGTTATTGTTTCTATCATAACAGATTGGGAGACAAGGCAATAAAATGTAAATCCCCTTGTGTGTACAAACAGCCGGAAAACTAGAATGGCGTTCGCCCGCTGGCCACGTTTGCGATCGCCTTATTAATCGCATCCTCTTGGCCGACCCCAAATCCAAATTGCAATTTCTTATTGATACTGGTGCCGACATTTCAGTCCTTCCTCGACGATACGCACCTCACTCGGAAAAGTCAGACAAGTGACTTTTATACGCCGCAAATGGTAGTCAAATTTCTACCTTTGGTAACAAACGTCTTACTCTTGATTTTCGGTTAAGACGACTTTTCACTTGGGATTTTGTAGTGGCTGATGTGAAGCAACCAATCATTGGATTTGATTTTCTAAAGCACTTTAATTTGCTAATTGATGCTCGGAACCATTGCTTTTCGACAAAAAGACTCAGTTGACTTCTCGTGGTACAACGTTTCATCATACTGAAATGCCATCTAAATTATCTATCCTTCTTCATGACTCCACATTCTCTCAGATTCTTTCTCAATACCCTCAGCTCACTAATCCTTCGCGACCTAGTCAAGACACTCAACTTCCTGTAGTTTATCATTTTATCCAGACTAAAGGACCACCAGTGTTTGCGAAGCCACGACGTCTCTCCGCTAATATGCTTCAGGCTGCCCGACAAGAATTCGAATTCCTCATGTCTCAAGGGGTTATCCGACCATCCAAAAGCCCATGGGCCAGCCCTCTGCATATGGTCAAAAAGGCCAATGGTGAATGGCGCCCTTGTGGTGATTACCGTCGCCTCAATTCAGTAACTGTTCCCGACCGCTACCCGGTACCTCATATCCAGGATTGTACACAATTTTTATGGCAAAAATATCTTTTCCACTCTTGACCTCACCCGCGCTTATCATCAAATTCCAGTGCATCCCGAAGACATTGAGAAAACGCCAATAACTACTCCTTTTCGCCTCTTCGAATTTGTCCGTATGCCTTTTGGCTTACGCAACGCTGGGCAAACCTTTCAGCGTTATATTCACCAAGTCTTGTCAGGTTTAGACTGTTGTGTAGCCTATTTGGATGACATAATAGTCGTCTCCAAAGATGAGGAAGAACACGCTAGACATTTGCATGAAGTTTTCTCTCGTTTACGTGACCACGGCTTAAAATTAAACCCTGCCAAATGCGTGCTTGGCCAGACTACCGTCGCATTCTTAGGTTGTCTAATAACTCCCTCCGGCGTTCAGCCCTCACCGGAAAAAGCTGAAGTTATTGTAGATTTCCCCAAGCCGGAAACTAAAGCCCAACTCCGACGTTTTCTTGCAATGTTAAACTTTTATAGGAGATTCCTTAAAAAAGCTGCAGATACTCAAGCTCCTTTACATGAGCTCCTCAAAGACTCAAAGATAAGCGAACAGTCCCTTGGACTGAGACGACTTCTGCCCTGTTCGAAAAATGCAAAACTGACTCTCGGTTTCCACACACCTGGTGAGAAACTGTCCCTGATGGTCGATGCTTCTGACATCACTATCGGGGCAGCTTTAAATGGTTTCAGCGACAAAGGTGACCAACCACTCGCATTTTTTTCACTGAAGTTTTTCCCAGTAGAGCAGCGGTACAGCACATATGACCGCGAGCTACTTGCTATATATTCTGCTGTCAAATATTTTCGCCATATTTTAGAATGTCAAAAATTCACAATTTTTACAGACCACCGTCCATTAACTTTTGCCTTCACCAAAATATCAGACTGTAGTTCACCCAGACAATTACGTCAACTCATCTACATAGCTCAGTTCTCGACAGACATACAACATGTCGCTGGGACAAATAATGTCGTAGCAGATACGTTGTCTCGCATCCAAGGAATTGATGTCGAAGATCCTGTTGATTTTACAGCCATTGCAGTCGACGAAATACTAGATGAACTCTAGTCTCTGCTCAATGATCCTAAATGTTCACTGAAGCTGCAACCACTGAAACTCACACCTGATTTACAAATATTATGTGACACTGGTGATAAGCGGATTAGACCTTATGTTACGCCTAAATTTCGTAAACAGATCTTCAACTCGTTGCACAACCTCTCACACCCAGGTGTCCGTGCTACTAAAAAACTTATTCTCGTACGTTTCGTTTGGCCATCCATCTCCAAGGATGTTACTTTGTGGTGCCGTACTTGTATTCCGTGCCAGCGATCCAAGATCTCACGCCATACTAAGAGTCCACGTCAGACTTTCCCGACCACGACAAAACGATTCGACCACGTCCACATCGACTTGGTTGGCCCTCTTCCGCCTTCCAATGGTTCAAGCTACCTGCTTACTTGCATCGACCGGTTTACACGTTGGCCAGAAGCCGTTCCTTTGGCTGACATTTCTGCAGAGACGGTTGCCCGTATATTTATCGAATGATGGATTTCCCGTTTCGGGGTACCATCCATCATCACAACGGACCAAGACCGGCAATTCGAATCAGCGCTTCTCCTTTCGCTGACATCTCTGCTTGGGACAAAGCGCACTCGCTCGTCTCCATATCATCCTGCCAGCAACGGTATTGTCGAGGGCGTCCATCGCTCCCTTAAGCAGTCTCTCAAATGTCACAACAATCCTCGTTGGACGCAATCTTTGCCTCTAGTTCTTCTCGGGCTAAGATCTGCCTTCAAATCCGATCTTCAGTGCACAGCAGCAGAACTGGTCTATGGTTCCTCTCTTACACTTCCATCTGAATTCTTAGACCCTGTGGAAACTAGGAATGTTGAACCATCCGAATTTCTGAGCCACTTACGTGAAACCATGAACAGATTATCACCTAAACTAGCATCATCACATGACGTCTCAACACCATTCGTCCACCCGGAACTTCAGTCCTGCACCCATGTCTTCCTCAGACGAGATGGCATTCGGAAGCAACGCACCTTACGACTCCACGCACCTTACGACGGCCCCTATCAAGTTCTTTCCCGATCGGCAAAGCAATTCTCCATTTCCATCCAGAATAGGACAGCTACCATTAGTATTGATCGCCTTAAGCCAGCATTCCTCCTGGTTGATGATTACCCACCTGACCTCATCCTTCAGCCGTCATCCCACCTGCTTCCAATACTCCTGCCATTCTTCCTTCATCTCGCACAGTGCCTTCTCCTGAGTCTAATCCCGCTGAAACCTCGTGCAACACTACAGCACCAACAATCACCCGCTCTGGACGGAAGGTTCGGTTTAACTCTCGGTATCTCTAACCTCTCGTACCTGTGGTACTTGGGGGGGGGGAATTGTTCCCTCTATCCCCACTAGATGAGACTTGAAATCGAAGTGCATTCTGGGACTGAACGGTTAAATACGAAACTTTTTTAGTCAGATGCTTGCACTGGATATGTAACTGCACTCAATTCTTTATTCAATTTTTAATTTTTAATAAATGCTGGATTAAATAATTTTATTGAAGTACTACCTTCACTTCCTTCTTAGCGGATATTTATAGTTATTGTCTCATGATAATAAGTAATTAGAAATCAACCAGTAATGGGATGTGAAATTCTTTTGGTGAACATGATGATCGCACATATCCACAATACAATAATACTTAATTTACATTCTGCGTAGTTTGAATACTATGATAGGAAGAAACTTTATAACTGACCAAAAAGAAATGATACAATCTACAACTTTTCTTTCTCTTATATTTGTAAACAATTTTTTTTAAATGAACTACTTCGCATATTCTTAGCGTCTATCATTATAAAAAAATCTAAGTGAAATATGTCTGAGTATGTAATAGAATCAGTAGGTGGGGTACACAGTTCAACCAAATTAATTTCTCATTAAAGTCTCTTACCCACGAACAGCAATACCTTGAAAAATGCAAAGGCTTTTCACAAAAATAAGTTGACATTAAAAAATAAAAAATAAAACTAAAAAAATTTTCATCATTTTCTTTTAATTTCTGAAAATTTGCAAGGGGAAGGTGCATTAAAGGCAAAAATGAATCCAACACCATGTGAATAATCAAAAGAAAGATATTAATCAGTTCTTGTTCATTTTTCCAGACTGATAACATATACTAACCAATAACACAACTTATTAAAACTAACTTTTAAACACTTTGATTCATGCATTCGTTAATATTTAAGATAAATTTCAGTGAACAAGATTTATTGAAGAAAATCGAAGGAGATTGTTGAATGTTATGACAAAAAACTTTAAACACCTACTTCTTCTAAGACAGACAACAAAAAGATTGCATCGATTCTACTGACAGAAAAAGCAGTGCATGGGTTAGAACACAAGAACCCCACCGTTAAGAGCGCCGCAGAAGTTGCATTGGTGTGATCAGTCTCTCAGTTTTAATTTTCTACATTCAAATTCAAGCGTTTCATTCAAGTACAGCAAATCCGACATTTGAATAGCAGAATCTGAGTCTCTACAGCTTTGATATTTAGAGGAGTGTGTTTCATATTTAATGACCGTCTAACTAGCGAACACGTGTTTTCAGTATACGTCTTCATAAAATGTTGTGATTACGTCAGCGAACAGTGATAATTTCAATTCATATGATACACTATACGGATTATTTTTGATTTCATACTTCGTCCCCTGCGAAATCCTGGCGATCACTCAGCCAGTATAAAGTTATATAAGCTTGAATAACAGTGTGACAACTTCGAGTTCTGCATATTTTGGATTGAACTTCTATTTAATTGGACCACATGCGCTCAAAAAATGTGGTCATATGGTCATTAAAGAATAGGCTGAAAGAGCGCCACGTGTTAAATGCACGGATTCTTCTAATAATTAAAAACAGCTGAAAAGCAGGAAAATATATTCTTTACAGTAAAAGTCCTAACTTTGACAATTATGAATAATAATCATAATAGATCAAATTTTACATAATTATTTCTATAAAAATTTTAGAAAACTTTTACATAGCATAAGATTTTATATAACGCCATTAAGGAAACATGTTAAAAACTTATAACCTAGGAAAATAATACAAAGCATTGTACATTACAAATTGAACCCTTCCACTAAGTTTGTTATTCTTTACCCAAATCATCATGACACAATTTTATCATGATTTTTTATTTTTTACAACTTTCATTTTCACACACATATATACGGAAATTCTCTTAAGCTACACATACCATTTTCAGCAGCTTCATTCAGTCCGTCACACTTGAAAAGTTCATACTGGTTCAAGTTATCATTGTTCTTCAAAGATGAAGATAATTTTGTTCTTTCAAATCGTGAATCCCACTGCAAAATTTCACATAATACTAAATTTAATGAACTCATTTTTGCTTCCTATATTTCCATCAAAACATCACAATATGAATTAATTTTATAAATACCAATTATTTGCTTTGTTTTGAAAAATTCCTTTCATAATTACAATTTATTTATTCCAAATGATGTATACAAATCCAAAAAACTAAAAATCTATGAACATGTTCATCCCAATAACAAAATGTTCCTCTTTTTTATTTTTTTTAAGATAAGTTCCTCTTTTTTATTTTTTTTTTTAAGATAATGACTGTTATATTTGTCTTAGAATCATTAGCACAACATATTCCAAAATGTGTGTAAAACACCTTATACACAGAACATACAGACATATTCATGTGAAAAGTAAATATTATTTATCACATTGTCTAAGGAATTAATGTCTCAAGCTAAATATAACCTGAAACAAATAATACAAATCCTACATCAAATGCCCAAGTTAATTTTAAATACATAATTATTTCGGCAAATAAATTTCCTCCACTGCATAACTTACCAAATGCTCTGAATGCATGATCTTTGACATTACACAGGAGAGAAAAAAATCGAATTGACACTATATATTCTAATTCGTGATCTCCAGACATAAATTATACAAGTTGAATTTATTTGATCGGCCAGTTAGCATTAGATACGTAGAACTGCCTCCCTTTTATGCAGATTGTGTTTGTACGGTGACAAGATAAAAGCCCACATGATGAAAACCAATACAACAGAAGCTCAGAAGAAATCTCACAATTATGATTGCCCTAAGACAGGGATGGGCCAACTCCGGCCCGCCGGAAGGTTCTATCTGGCCCGCGGATAGAATTTTAATTTGACGGTCAGAGGCAAATTAAAAGAAATATTCATATATTATATATCCATATCCTTTTCTACTTTGTTTAAATATTATATTTTTTCTTCCTTTTTTTCAAAGAGCTGGTAATCTGTTTACATTCTCTATTTTTGTTCTACAAAACATAAATCGAAGGAAATAGCAAACACAGGCAGTTTTCAATCGGTAAAGTGTTAAAAGCGGAAGTTATTTGTTAGTTATAGCTGTAGATTGGCGCCAACAAGCGTTATCTTTTTCTTGTGGAGCAGACATATGGGAATTCAATATAGGTGAATTAGACCTCACATGTGGCAGACTGCGCATTTTAAGCTCCATCTAGCGGCTTTTTCTTTTGGCGCGAGTTCTAATATTATTGATTGCGTGTTGAAAGATTGTGGACATATAGCGTCATTGTGAATAGTGGTGAAATTATTAAAAGTATAGCGTAGCTAGTGCTTGTTTGGGTTATTCGTAAAATATTTCAACCCCAAAATGGCTACTAAAAAACGTAAAGTTGATTCAGAGTGCCGCGCTTTTAATGATGAATGGACATGGAAATATTTTTTTTCAGTTGTAAAAGATAAACCAGTGTGTCTTATCTGCAATGAAGCTGTAGCAGTCTTCAAAGAATATAACATTTCCCGTCATTTCACATCTAAGCATAAGAATTCCAATTACGAAGCAATGTCCGAATATGAAAAAAAAAAAAAAATGCAGAAAGTCTTTGTAAAACATTATCAGGCCGGCAAAATTTTTTCAAGAAGGTAAACAGTATTCAAGAAGCAGCTACACATGCAAGTTACATTGTAGCATACAATATTGCTAAAAATAATAAAGCTCTCAGTGATGGGGAGTTCGTTAAACAATGCATGCTCCAAGTTTGTGATGTTTTATGTCCAGACAAGAAAAATAATTTTGAGACTGTAAGCTTATCTCGAAAAACGGTGACTTCTAGAATGGAAGCCATCGATAAAAATTTGGCATCACAATTAGAGTCAAAGATTGGCCAGTTTAAATTTTGTTCCATAGCTATGGATGAAAGCACTGATATAAATGATACTGCTCAATTAGTATTATTTATAAGAGGTGTTGATGAGAACTTTGAAATTATTGAGGAACTGGCGTGCATGCGTTCTTTAAAGGGAACTACAACGGGATATGATATTTTTCGTGAATTTCAGGAAGGGCTTTTAACTTTGAAAGTGCCTATAACAAATATATGTAATATTACGACCGATGGAGCACCAAATATGACAGGAAAAAAATCTGGATTTCTTGGACTCTTTAATCAAAACTATCCCGGGAACAATGTTGTTTTTCTACATTGTGTTATACATCAAGATGCTCTGTGTAAATCTGCATTGAATATGAAACCCGTGCTTGATACAGTCGTGAAGCTTGTAAATACTATTCGATCTCGTGGGCTTACTCACAGGCAATTTCGAGATTTTCTTCAGTCAGTGCAATCTGAATACTCTGATGTACTGTATTACACGAAAGTAAGGTGGCTTAGTGCAGGATGTGTTTTCGAGCGAGTTTGGCAGCTGAAAGACGACATTGTGTCGTTCTTCCATGAGAAACAGTGTTCTGCGGAGTGCGAAATGTTAGAAGATACAAAATGGCTTTCAGACTTTGCATTTTTCACAGATCTTCTTTGTCATATGAACAACTTGAATGTCAAGATGCAAGGGGAAAATCAATTTATCGACGATATTTGGTCACATCTCAAAGCTTTTAAACTAAAACTTAATATGTTTGCTGGGCAGCTAGGTAAGAACGACTTATCTCATTTCCCGAGGTTAAATTCAATACCCTCAGTAAATGAAGAGAACCTTAAGAATTATGAAGATAGCTTGAAAAAACTGCATTTTGAGTTCGAACGCAGATTTCAAGATTTCAGTGCCATTCAAGCAGAATTGGATATTTTTACCATGCCATTCAACGTAAATTGTGAAGCAGTGAGGTCAGATTTGCAGCTTGAATTAATTGAGTTGCAATCTAACAATCATCTCAAGCAATTGTTTCTAAATATGCCAAAGTTAGAGTTTTACAAATCATTATCGAAAGTAAGTTTCCCAAATTTAATATCTCATGCCCAGAAAATCAGTGCTATGTTTGCTTCATCTTATATATGTGAACAAGTGTTTTCAACTATGAACCTTAGAAAGAATTATTTCAGAAGTAGACTGACAGATGAGCATTTAGCCTCGTTCCTTAGAATCAGTACATCTCACTTCGAACCTCAATATAAGGAACTTTTAAAAATGAAATCGCAATTTCATTCATCTCATTAATATATTAAATTGTAATACTTGTATATTGTTTTTAAAATTTTAGAAAAATTCATCTTGGCCCGCCAAACTTTATTTTTTCGATTTTTGGCCCGCGATCGAAAAAGTTTGCCCATCCCTGTATTAAAATATCATTGTGTACAAGGTGTCAGAAATGGAACTATCACACTACCAGATTAGAAACATCATGTACTTCCAGATATGTTGCAAAAAGCAAGCTACAGAATGTCACCAAATCATATGTACAGCTTTAGGTACTAATGTTATATTATATGGCATTGTGAAGGTTTGGTACCAAAAATTCAAAAACAAGGACTATTACATTCCAGAAGCAGAGTACTAGAAAATAGTGTACCAAAACACATTTTCCGGGCATTACAAAGATATGAGACGACACGAAATGTGTTTCCCAACAATCAAAACAAGCTATCAGCTTTAAATGAAAGCATCATGTCACTGCAGATATCGTCTGCACAAACACATCACCTTAGCATATTTAATAATATTTGTCAAACAATTTTTGACATTTGAAAGAAAGAGACTTGCTTTTTGAAATTTATGAAAAAATACCGTAATAATTAAGTACTGGGCGATTGAAGAGGAACTATCACACCACCAGATTAGAATCATCATTTACTTCCAGTTATGTTGCAAAAAGTCAGCTACAGAATATCACCAAATCGTGTGCGCAACTTTAAGTACTAATGTTACATCAAATGACACTGAAAGTTTGGTACCGAAAGTTCAAAAACAAGCACTATGACATTCAAGAAGCAGAGTACCAGAAAACATTTTTTGGGTATTACAAAGATGTGAGACTTCTTACGACATGAAATGTCTTCCCCAGCAATCAAAACTAGCTTTCCTGTTTTAATGAAAGTATTCTGCCACTGCAAATATCCTCTTTGCAAACATTTCACATTGGCATATTTAATCATATTTTGTCAAACAATTTTTGGTGATTGAAAGAAAGAAACTTGCTTTAAAACACTGTATTGTGAAATGTAACTATATCCACTGCAGTTGTGTTGTAAAAAGTCAGCTACAGAATGTCACCAAATCATGTGTACAACAAGGCACCAATGTTGTGTCATATGAAAGTGTGGAGGTTTGCATTGTTAAATGTATAAGACAAATATGTTATATCATCGAATACAAGATGTTTGAAATGAAACTATTTCTACTACAGATTAGAATCATCTACTTAACTACTACTTAACCACTACAGATACAATGATCTTAACTACTACAGATACAATGATCTTAACTACTACAGATACAATGATCTTAACTACTACAGATTAGAATCATCATTTACTTCCAGTTGTGTTGCAAAGCTGGATGCATTTTACTGCTATTTTACATTTAAAATTAAAAACATTTCTCGTTTTAAATCATTTGTTATAATTTTCGTTTTATGAATGAGACTTATATCATAGTGAGATATTTAATCTCAGTGTCATGTTTACCAATACTGACTACCTGAATGATTAGTTGATAAATTTGCTTATCCAGCTTCATTCACATGTTTTGGTTACTTAACATCCCAAAAGTAATATATGTATTGAAGCAATGTCTGGGTTAAGCCTTGTGAACTAAGTAAACTGATACATGCTTCAGAGGAAAGAACAATTTATCGACAACACTATGATACAAATATCGAATGAGTGAGCGACATATTTCCTTCAGTGTTATTTAACTGATGCATATGTCTGATGTAATTTAATTGATATAACTAAGTGAACTTACACATACTTGATCCTGAAGGAAAACAAATCTGTATATAATGCTGGAATACAAATAGCGAAAGAGTAAGAAAGACATTCTCTTCACTGTTATTTAACTGTTGCATATGTTTTAATTTTGATTCCATATAACTTGTTTTTAATTAAAAGAGAAAGAAAAATAATGAAATACTCAACACTATTTTGAGTATAACAAAAGTATTTTAAGAAACAACCTGATATAAATACATTAGTAATTAAAAATATTTAAGTTGTACAGGCTGAATTGAAATTAAGATGTAGGGCAAGTTTATTATTATTATTATTGTGCATATATGTGTAAGAAATGTATTTTAATTGTTCCATTTGTAATGTATGGAGGGAAGAATGGAGTGTCAATATCGAAGATTATTTATTATAGCAAATAATCACGCCAGGATAAATGTTTTATAGAAATCTTGGGATTGTAAGGGATTATAAGAGTACTTTTAGATTATACTGAAAATATATGCACTTTTGCTGAAATCTGAAGTGAATCAGTATTTCTTTTTAAAGTGACCTTTCACTTTAAAAAGAAGGTGATAAGTCTATTTAAAAGTATAATGACGTGATATTAAGAAAGTTGTACAATTTTATGGCATTTTAATATGAATTTGTTGATTCAAATCTTTTTATATATATTTTTGCTTGAGATATGTAATTTAAACTGAAAATCACGATCATATATTTCTCATGGAATGTCAAAGTTCATTTGTATTAAAAAAATGCACGAGCAATGAAAATAAATAGGAAAATACTTTTTGATTATGCTATTACCATGGTTTTAGCAGTTATGCCATCATGTGTTCTATTCAACAATATTTATTTAGTTCAGACAATACAATGAAAAAATATTGAAAAATATCTTGTTTTACAATATTTATTTCCCTTAATTAACTTAAAATACCATTTTTCATTTTCTAATGCTTTCCTTTAAAAAAAGAGTGTAAAGTTTACAATTATTTTCAGCATTCGTACGAATTCTGTGCATAAAATAAACATTTGCTTTAACAAAACACTTAGTCGAAAAGTATATACCCGGTATTTCCGGTCTGTTATTATATCTACCACATATAAAATGATCATTTTGCATTAGTTTACATTTTTTCCATTACCAAAATCATGTAGTAGACGCGTCGACCGATGCGTTTTGTCACCCGAGTGACGTCACTACCAGCAACCAATGGCACGCTTTTTCCTTTCCTGGCCTAAACTTTAATATATTAAAGAACCTTGGAATTAAGATTTCACCCCGAACGTAACATTTTCTCGCTAGTCTTCGGCCTAGGAGGATTACTGTTTGCTGCTTTCTTCTTTCTGCAAAGTTATCAAAAATGTAAACCTCTTGAAATAGGCACAAATAATGTGCCAAGTTGTTTGTGGCCGCAATATGTTTACTAAAATAAAATGAAGATTTAATCTGCCTCGACTGCCAAATTTCTTATTCAGTGTGGATCGGCATCTCAGCATTCTACGACATCAAAATTCCTCTCCGTCACTTGACTTCTAAAATTATTTTTATTATTTCATATATATATATATATATATATATAATATATGCATCCTTTGACAGAAAATAATGATGCATCAAAAAGGCGTTATCTGATTGCAATATTTCACATGCGAATATTTTCGTTCCAACGTGCAAATGATAAATTATGGGGGGCCAATGAATGAATTGCTGAACCTCATAGTATCGCAACTGAGCATCCGGATGGTGCATAAAAAGGGAAGCGTCATCACATTTGCATTCATAATCTTTTGTCAAAGTCGTTATTTATGGACTTATAACTGACGAAAATCCTGATTCCATACGCAGCAAAAGCTTATTGATAAGCATTACTTGGTCATGAAGTTCAAACAATTCACGAGAAAGACCATCTGGATTAATTAATCTTCCTTTCTTTTC
>KK113487.1:177372-193335 GCA_000611955.2 Stegodyphus mimosarum
TTTTCCGTCAGACTCAAGCGTGATATCAAAAGCAGAAAAATCTACCATGAAAATCTCCTGCTCTCCCTTTTCATCAAGATTACAAAATTTCGTCTAGGCAAAACACCAAAGATATGCTTCAGATGTCAGAGATATGGGCATGGACAGATAGGTTGTAACAATCTTCCACGCAGTTTTCACTGTGCTCAAGATAATTTTCTTACACTTGTAAGCAACCAGGAGATGACAAACGCACATGCATTATATGCGAGTCAAATAGATCACATAGTCACTAAATGTGCATTTTACCCTTAAATAGAAGCGAAAAACCCAAGATTAACCCAAACTTACCTTTGATGTATTCTCTTTCAATACTCATGTCTCTACATTGCTCAAAAAAGTAATTTCTGATATGTCCTAACCAGATCAAGCAGCAGAAAATCTCGGGCCAAATTTTATTGACCAACTTTTTCACGAATTCTTAGTATCAGTTGTCATAGCAGTTTGTTTAATTATTATTTATAATTTTAATGTATGATATATAGGGAAATTTTTAATATAAATGTGTTTTTGTTAAATGCTAAGTAGCTTTTGTAGCGTGAACGCGTTGTTCGTATTTTGTTTAATTGTGATTTATAATTATTTTAATTTGTAACTTTAAAATGTCAGAATGTACAAGTATTTGAATATTGTTTAGTAACTGTGTGTTATTACGATTCATCATGCATCTGTGTGTAGATGTACACCGAGGGGGGGGGAGGGGACAGTTCTATATCTCCCGTTCTACTGGGTCTACTGACTAAATTCAAATTGCGTTTTCATCTCTTGTTGATGGAATGCTGATCAATCTCATCCAAATCGGAAACTCCCGACTTTCGGAAATCTTATAAAAACGAGTTCAGACAAAGGAACAAGTTCAGAATCCTTTTCTGAAACATAGGTAAATGGATGAGAAGTAATAACAAATTCCGCATCACACAATACTGTTGTCATTTCTTCAAAATACAATAGAGATTTCTCCAAAACTCTTCTAAGAATCTGTTTCATCAAAAAAAGGAATCGTTCCCAAAAACAGCTTCGCCAAGAGACAGTTGAGGGATTGAAAACCATTGAATTTTCTCCTAGTGGTAGTGTATTGAGGAACGACATTCTAATCAACAAGTTTCAAACAATTTGATGTTCCAACAAAGTTGCTCCTGTTGTCACAATAAATTACAGAAGGGCGGCTTCTGTGAGCTATAAATCAATGGAAACTCTGAAGAAAAGCCTCTGTAGACAGTGAGGAACTGAGCTCAAAATGGACAGCTCATGTATATATGCAAATCCAAGCCTTTGCTTCTCCTTTTAAATACACAGGTCCAGCAACATATCAATTGCAATGATTTCAAAATTCAATTTTCTGGTAATGCAGAAATCGGTGCTGTTAAATTTTTCTTTGCGTATCTTACACAAGTAACGTATTTGTATAAAAGAGATCTAATGACTCCTTTCGCATTTAAAATCCAATAATGTTCTCTTAGAATACTCAACAATATTTGAGAACCAGCATAAGAGTTCTTCTGGTGTTCTGTCCTAATTAACCTTTTGACAGCCTGATGTTGTCCCGGTAAAACAGACGGATGTTTAAAGTTCTCTGTATTCTTCCGAAATGTAATTTTTGTTCGCAATCTAATAATTCCTTCTTCGTCCTTATATGTTGCCAAAGATTCTAATTTTCTTCTGTTTAAATGATCAGAAAAATATTCGTTCTGTATTAATAATATGACTTTCTTTTCTGCATTTTTGACTTCTTCATAGGATAACTCTCCAATAATTCGCGAAGACTTTGCATTTAGACAATTAAAGATAAATCTTTTTATCCAAGCAATCAACCGTATCACTTTGTTATAGCTTGAAAAATAATAATAGCACCAATTTGATCCTTAATTTCTGAAACCATTATTTTTCTTTTTATCAGTTTTGCAGCTACAAGTATTTGAGTAACTTAGAGACCATATACAAGAATGCCTATCAGGTTTTATTTTTCTCCTTTCCTTAGCTACAGAATGTTCATCAAAATTTTGTTCTGTGATGGCCAGTTACATGAAGGTACTCCACAACCAAGTGGCTCCCTCCCACCATTTGCTTGATAACAGTTGTCTAGCGGAACATCCTCGAGAAGGCAAGTCAGCTGAATTCTGGATCCCAGGAAAGTGTTTCCATGCAAGAGGATCCGTTAAACTATTTGTTTCATTCACTCTGTTCTTCACAAATACCGTCCAAGATTCTTTACGCTGAAACCACCCTAAAACAACCATAGAGTCATTCCAATAATGCTGTTCAACATTTTTTCATTGAAGCCCTTCCACAACAGATGCACACAAACGAGCTTCCACCATAGCAGCCACCAGCTCCAGTCGAGGGGTAGTCATGGGTTTTACAGAAGCGACTCTAGCTTCGGCTGCTAAGAGATGAACTTGGACAATCTCCGATGTTTCCACACGAATATAAACAACTGCGACGAAAGCTGAATGACTAGCATCACAAAACGCATGCAGAGAAATGTTTTGACAACCTGGATCAATTGAAAAATAGCGTGATACGGTCATTTCCTTCAGCAAATGAAGTTCTGAAAACCAGCTCATAAATTCTTCTTTTGTATTACCGTTGACTTCAGAAACCCAAGGTTTGTTTCTTTCCCACACCTTTTGCAATAACAATTTGGGTATCAGCAAAATAGGACATAATAAACCAACAGGATCGAATACCGTGAGTGACCAAAAGAATTGTTCTTTTGGACAAAGTTTCAGATTTACAGCTGTCTAAACAGTCCCGATTTATCATCAGCGTATCCTTTTCCTATCCCATAAAAGTCCTAATACAGAAGCAAAAGGTTGAAGACCATTATCATTAATGTACTGCCAACATCTTTAATTGAATTTTCATTCACTCAGTATGGCTTGAGACGTCTCAGTGAAGGGTAATATATCACATGCATCACTTAAGCTCGTTACTAAATTATCAATGTAGAAACTCGAAAGAAGAATCTTAACATAACCTTGATTATATCTGGCATCATTCAAATATTTTCCCAAATGATAATCCAAGCCTGCCCCCAAAAGAAAAGGGCTGCTCTTTACACTAAAGACCAATCTGTTGTGCTGCATTACCTTAATTTCTTTACTGTCGCTATAATGCCACCAGAAGAATCTCAAATAGTTTCGTTCTTCCGGCCGAACGCTCACTTGCAAAAAAGCCTTTTCAATATCTGAAATAACACCATACTTAAATTCTCTAAATCTCAGAAGGAGACTTGAAATGAGTTCTAATAAACTGGGACCGGATTCTAGACACTGGTTCAAAGATGGAGATTCAATTTGCCTAGCAAAGGCATCGAATACTGGACGTACTTTGGTAGTGCCATGTTCCTTGACTACAGGTCGGTGAGGAAGAAAGTGATGGTGTGAAACATACGCATCAATGACATCATCTATTATTCCCAATTCCTTCCATTGTTTAAAGACATCATCATAGGTATCAAATAATGTTTCTCAATTCAACCTTTTTGTTGAGGCTTCAAGTCTTCTTATCGCTATATCTTTGCTGGTGGGGAGAGGCAAATGATCGTCTTTCCACGGTAAGGGCAACTTCGTACCGCCCATCATCCTTAATTCTTAGTATATTGAAAGAAGTATTGGCATCTTTCACAACCATGGTTACAATCTTCATCGCCATACTTTCCCTTTCGACATTCACTGATGTTTTTCCGATCTCGTGTCCAAGGCTTCTATGCCTACAATACCACTAGAAAGCACTCTTTTCTCTCGGTGAAAAGTCGACCAGCCACATCTGCACCAAGTAAAGATCAATAGGCCTTGAAGAATCTCCAATGTCATAAAATGGTATATTCATGGACTGGAGCTTCTTAATCCATAGCCCATTTAAGGCAGAAGGTACAGCATCACAAATTGTATTTTGCTCATAAATATCAAAAGTAAAATTATTGCCTACCCTCTTTAGCTTAATTTTGTAGACAATATGAAAATTTTCAGGCGTTCGTTTTCCTCCAAAAAGGGCGTGGCTCAAAATCTGTTGTGTAGATGGTATTAGGCCTAGAGTTGAAATTAAGTCCTCCCTTAAATATGATTTTTGCGATCCTGTGTCATATAAAGATCGAACAAAAAGCGTATAATTATTTCCAATTAATTTTACTTTCAGGGTTTGCAAAAGTACTTGTGGTGTGTTGCTAACACTAGAAAGATTCACAGAACTTTCTCCCTTGCTAGCTTCTTTTTCACTGCTGGTTAACATAGGCTTCTTAACATTTGTTTTATTTTTAAGTAATTCTACACACATAATTACGCTGTGATTTTTATGGCAAATTGCACATTTAATAGAACTCCTGCATTTATTTGCAAAGTGACCCGTCTTTAAACAGCGAAAACAGTGCCCTTTATCATTTAAAAGTTTTTGCCTTTCTGAAAATGGTATTTTTTAGCCTTAAAACAATTAGATGAATCATGTCTTCCGCTGCAAAACATGCACTTCTTAGCGGGAGAATCAGTACTCGACAAACTTGCTGCCGTTGATGGTCGTTCGTGAACAGTTTTAATAGTTTTAATTACACAGGTCACTTCGTTCTTCAAACCAAAACCAGCCATAGATAAACTTATGCGTTCTTCAGATTCTACTTCTGATTTCAAAAATTTTAATAAATTGTCAGTCTACATTTTGGGTCTGGACCATGGTCAGCATTTGTACTTCTTTGACAGGCTCTTAAAAAATCCTCAGGTAACTAAAGGGTAAATTGCAGCTCTTTTATCTGTAATGACGCCAAAGGTTTCCAGAGCCCGAATTTGTTGCTCCAAATTATCATATGAATATAAGTTATTAGAGGAATTACTAGAATCTGCATTTCTCAGAACCAATTTTAACAATTCTCTCACATAAACTTTCACTTGCAAGACATTTTGACCAAAACGAGCCTTCAAACATTCTATGGCATTGGGATAATTAGCAGCTGTAGGGGGGAAAACTTTCTATAACTTCCCTTGCGCGCGAACCCTCAACAGTAGCTTGTAATAAATATTGAAATTTATCACTATCAGAAATCGTAGTATCTTTGCCAATTTTTTCAAACTGACTCCCAAAAAATAAACATTCCCTAATTTCGCCATCAAATTTTCATAATTCAAGCTTTGGAAGTTTAAATGTACGTTTGCATGCATTCTCATTAACAGATTCATTCTGCTTATTTTTTTTCTGCTTATTGCAGCCTTATTTCCCAAATGTATGACCTGTATGTCCTTTGACCCAATTAATGCTTAAACATTTTCTTGAAGCAAGTACTTTCAGCACTGTTTGAGAGTATGTATAAACTTAAGCTGGACATCCTGCAGAACATCTTTCACTTACCTTAGGCACCAGCCCACATTAATGCTCCTCTGAAAGCCAATAATTTAGCTTCAAAGATTGCATTATATTCCTTTAATCTGAAATATTTTTCTTTACATTTAACGTCATTAAAATATGCAACAAAACCAGCTCCTGCTCCATTATCAATTACTGAGAAGATTTCAAATCCACGTCCCTGTGGATTATCTTTGTATCATTTAATTATTTCTACCTTCGCTGGATAACAGTAATGCTTACCATCTCTAACATCAATTGCTGCATTAGTAATTCTTAAATTTCTGTATATCATGACTTTTGTCAAGAAACTTCTGTGGCTGATATATGGTACTAGAATTTTGATATCATAACAATGATAACTTAGCTTTGTTTCACTCAGCTTTACTATTATTATTTATTTCAATTACGCTATAAAATATTTCTTTTTAAATTTTCAAATATTTTTGAAAAAAAAATTTGATAGCTATGTTTTACACATATACAAAACAGTTCCCTGGGAAGGGGGGCAACAACTCTACAAAAACACACATGACATAATTCAGTTTACTTTCCAGATTTAAAATTTTTTTTTAAATCATATTGTATAACCCAATTTTTATAATGAAACTGAGTGAAACAATGATAAGCCGTTACTGCCATGAAGCAAAATACTAGAAATATTGCTACCACAAGATAAAAGGCTTAAAAACGGAATTTAGCTTATTTACTATTGATTCAGGCAACTGAAAAACCTAAGATCCCGTCAACATTATACACGCTGTCAATAAGTTACTTATATTTATTAGCTATTTCTTTAATTTCTTCATGTATTACTTCACACACGAATATGATCTTGAAAAATGTGAAAAAAAAAAGCTTACGCTGCTTTCACCAAAGTCAAATCCTCTGTGAGCAGATGTCCAGTAATCTTCATCTGATTCACCTTTCCTTCTATCCATTTTTCAATCTGCTTTCTTTCAGCTACTTAAAGGGATAAATCACCAAAACAACAGTTAACTAATACATACAAAAGAAGTTTTCAGACAATTTAATTTAATAATTTTTGTAATTAGTCCAAAATTCTGTAAGAAAAGAAAAAATCACATTTTACATGTGAAATTCATAATACTGATTAAAAAATGAAGTTTCAGGAAAAAAAATGCATTATAAAGATGTATATCATATTAGAGCATATCAAAATATGCATATCATATTAGAGCTATACAATTAAATATCTCAGAGTGGAAGACCCACGACCTACCCTAATGATGCTCTTCCTCAAAACGGGGGGAGCTGGGTAAAATCATAGTGTCACTTATACGGTGCCCAAGGCTCTTGCCAATGACAGGCGTAATCTTGTAATCCTTGCCACGATGAATTTTGTGGGCTTCTTCTGATGAGCTCAGTCAATTGAGATTAGTCACAACAACTACATCAACAGCAGTAGCGCTAACATTTTGAAAAGCAGGAAGTCTTATTATGACGGCAACTCGGAAACTAGCCTCCGTTGTGGTATGGTGCTAGTAGTAGTGCGCAGAACACAGCCGAGCAATCTGCGATTCAGTAAGCTTGCTGCTATCTTACTGGCAATGTCATACTACTACACATGTTCTAGTTATAACATCACAAAAGGTGCGCTGCTATTGAAAATCCTGCCAAATGCAAGGCAAGATTATATGATTTCTTTGGACAAAAAAGCAGTCAGTGGTAGACATTCATCACAAATTATGTACCGTTAAATGCTCAAACATTATGAATGAAGGTGTAATGCATCAGTGGGTCACATTTTTCAAAGAAGGAAGAACAAACAATCATGACGAATCAAGGAGTGGGGAGGCCATCTGTAATGAGTGTCCCATCAAACAAATTGACAACAAAATCCAACAGATTGCTCGATTCTCAATCTTGGAACTTTCGCAACAATTTCCAAACGTTTCTCAGACTGTTGTATGAGTTAGTCAGCTGAAAATTAGGCTACCAGAAGTTCTGTGTTCGATGGGTATTGAAAATTCTTACGGAGATCCATGAAACCAATTGAATTGACGCTGCCTTAGACTTTTTTAACCTGGTACCATACAGAAGCGGAGGAGTTTCTGGGGATGAGATTTAGGTAGCCCATGTGAATGCTGAGACAAAACAACAGTTAGTGGCATGGGGTCATACCGATTCTCCAAACCAGCTGAGAAAAGTTTGTCAAACTTTGTCAGCTAGAAAGGTTATGGTCACCATATTTTGGGATGCTAATGGGATTTTGCTTGTCAAATTCATGGAATGTGGTATAGTAATCAATTCTGCAGTGTACTGTAACACTTTGAGAAAACAGAAGAGAGCTTTCCAGAGCAAATGTCATGGCCTGCTGACATCTGGAGTTGTGTTCCTGCACGATAACGCTCGTTTTCACAGTGCTCAGTGAGCACAAGATCGTTTGTGCAAATTCAAATGGGGCATGTTTGAACATTCAACTAAAGCTTGGAATTATTTTTCGATTATGAGCTGTTCCCTGCAATGAGGAAGTGGCTTGGCTTAGAACACAGCACTTCGCAGATGATGAGGAACTTCAAACCACTGAGACAAGTTGGTAGAAGTCACAGGCGGCTAAGTTTTAAGCAGAAGGGGTTGGTAAAACACTATGACAAGTGTTTGAATATACATGTGACTATGTTGAAAAATAGAGGACAGCTGTACCTTTCAGACTTAAATAAAAAATTTGTTAAGTCTATGAGAGTTTTTTATTTACAGTGAAACAGAGGTTAGTTTCCGAATTACCCTCGTGTGTATAAAACAGTAGTCTCCCGACTTATGCAATACGCTATAAATGCAAATTCACAGTTATAGAAGTATGCAAAATTTGTAACATTTAAATAAAATATTGCCAATTAGCAATAAAGACTTAGTAAGCTATTTAGCATATTCTCCTTTTCTCGGTTTGTATTTCTTTCATTCAAACAATATTTTCAGATTAATTTAGTTGCTTTTTCAATAGAGTTCATTTTTATTTCGCTTCAAAATGGGTTCAAAACGCAAATTTGAATAAGCTGGTAATTAATCTAAAAAATGAAGGTCTAATAATTATAGATGAAAAGCTAAAAGTAATTGTTATGTATAAAGACAGGAAAATTATATCAAGAACAGGGTGTGATATAGATCAACGTACTTCGACAGTAAACACGATAGTGAAGGATAAAGTTTGCAATGTTGACAGCATGATCATTGAAAGCAAGGATCGAGATCTGGCACAGAAGTGGATATCATTAATTTCTTGATTATTTAAGAGAAGGCTAAGTCTTTATGTAAAGATTTAAAAGGCTAGTAAATCACAGATAGTAGAATGCATTTAAAATTAGAGCTGAATTGTTCGAACAATTCTAGCATACAAATTCAAACAGAACCTTCTCATAGGTGAAGCAACAAGTACAGATACACAAACGGCAAGGAAACTTCCCAAATTACTGGCAAAAACAAAGGAGAAGGTGGAATATTAGCCTGAACATTTATCTAATATTGATGAAACAGCTGTATTTTTTAAAAGGATATCAACATGACCTTCTATTGCAAAAGAAGAGTTCATGCCTAAGTTGCAAATGATCGGATCCCTGTTAAGCAGCAATTAGAACTGTTAGCTACCCTTACCTATGCATCGAAAGAAATCGTTCCAAGCATTTTCGCTTCCAGGATATCTGACTGGTTCAGTACAGACCCCTTTCCAGCAGTCTTCCTCTCCTATAAGGGATAGAGCTGTGGGCGAAACATTTTCCCCAGCATTGTAAAATGCCCTGGTATGTACACGCAACTGATTGCTGAGCAGGACTGCTTTGGCTAGAAACCTCACGTTTAAACCAGTGTTGACAGAAACGCGTTTCTCGCAAAAGTTTCTAATAGTGTCCTTATATGTGATAAGGCCATTATGATGGGTGGCAACACTTCAGGGGACTTGAGAAACTTAAACCCATAAGCCAGAAAAGAACATTTCTCTTTATTATCATTTACCTATAGTGCAGACACTTATACTACAGAGCTAAATTAGCTGTTATAAGATATTTTTCTTATTTGAAAAATGTTAGTTTGTTTTCATATACTTTTACACATTTTTCAGACTTTTACAGTTTATGTCACAGTGTCTTGAGTTATGAACGCTCAAGTAGGCAACATATGATGCATAAATGTGTTTTGAAGTAACCTGTGATACCATAATTAACAATTAGAAGGGCTTCCTGAAACATCATTTTAATATTTTTCATTGCATAACTTTTATTAAAACAGATCTGGCAGCAAGTGGCTTACAGGACACATGAATTTGGCTTGAAGGAAATCATGGCAAAATGGGTTGCAGGCAAAACCTTGAATGCTTTGATATTTAAGACAATTTTTTATCTACAGCTCTATGCAAAACCATGGGCTCCGAATTAATAAAGAAGAAGTGGGAAGCTACTAGAAGACCACAATATATATATATATAACTCAATAAGAAAGGATTACTAATCCAAAAGAGCAACAAAAGGAGATTGCTGATGAAATGTCTTAAGAAGCAGAGGAAGAATGAAGAATGATACGAGTTCTCTGGCCTGCGAAATTTGTGCAAAAAAAATAAGATGCAAAGTTTTCACATAACAATATAAGTCTGATAAAACAGCAGCAAGCTACAGTATAAGTATTTTCAACAACAATGCCATGATTCACTTTAGTAAAATTTTAAAATTTTGGCAACAGCAAATCACATTACAAAAATTTTGGGGGAAATAGACATCGACTGATTCTCAACCAGAGTTGAATGGCACTAAGAGACAAAGAAAAGTAAAAGAAGATGCACTCTGATGTTTTTAAGAGAGGAAATTTTGCATTCAAGCAATATAATCTTCCTCATAATTTTCCATTAATTTCCATACTCCACTCTCCTTCGTACAGGTACAATAAAATTAAATAAGATGTCGACTATTTTACCTGTTTAAAATTGCGTTTATATTTTAAGGATTTCCATTTCTGGTTATGTCCCTTTATGTTTGGTTATGATTTGGGGTTATGAAGTTGTGCACAAATAACTGTTATAAAGTTTAAGTAAGCTGTCACCTATGATCCTGGAATGAATTAATCCTTTTTACATTAATTTTTTAAAGGGAAACATTTTCAGGTTTATGAATATTTCAGTTCATGAACGGTCTTCAGGAACAAATTCGTAAATATATATATGCGTGTGTGTATATATTAATAAGAAAAATTATCTCCAGAAAAATTTTTAATCTTATATGTTAGTGAAGTAAAAATACTTGAAAATTTAAATTCATGAATAAAGGAAAAAACTTGTGCAAAAAGTAAAAAATCAATTAAAAGGTCAAATTCAATAATTGCAATTGAACAGAAAATGATTGATTTTTCACTTCAAATAAAAATAATTAGTAAATGCGATAATATTTTGTCTCCTCTGTTTGCAAGAATCACAAGCCCAAAAAATAAAAATTGTAAGTAAAGAAATTCAATAATTAAGCAGATTTCCAAACACACCTAAGAAACAAATCAAAAATAAAAACAAGAACCTTCAAGCTAAGTAATTTAATTATAAAGCACATGGTCAATTAGAGCTAAAAAGGCCAAAAATGTTAAAAAATTAAAACGATGGACCTTACTTGCTAAAAATGAAACATGGAATTTTCTTGTTAAAAACAAAAAATTCTGTATTATACAACTAAAGGCTGGAAAAGAAAAGGTAAAAAATGCAAAAAAGGAAAAAAAAAATGTGTCACAAGATAAAATTCTAGCAAATTTTAAAATATGCCACAAAAAGATGAACAATATCAAAAAGATAAAATTGAAAAAAAAAATCTCTACAAATAATTAAAACTTAAAATGGCCAGAAATGAATTAAACTGACATGTTTGGAAGTATGAGCCAAAAAATACAAAATGGAGTTGTGAAAACATTGTTCGCTGTTAGGATGTGTAACAATTGTGATGTTGAAGAGTGGAATGACGAGTCAGAAGTCTTTGTTGAAATGCGGAGAAAGTTAGGGCAGGGTTACCAAAAGCTGTCGAAAGAAAATTCTAGCTACAGTAAAATTGGCGACATAGATTTTCTTCTAATTAAAAAATTCAAGCTTCCAAACAAAAGAAAATTAACCGATTTCAGTCTAATTGTCTGAAATGTACAGTAAAAAAAAAAAGTAAGAAAATCTTCCCTTGTTAACAGCTGCTAACAAGATTCGGAAATTTGAAAGAGGCCCATTAGTTAGGAATAGTAAAAAAGGGAGATCAGACATTATTTTACATTTGTACAAAATTTACAGAGATAATTACAAAAATTAAGTACAGAATTTACATAGCTTTAAACTAAGAGAAATCCAACATAATTCACCTAGAAGGTTTAGAACTGTATTATCATAACCTTGCCAGCAAAAATTCAGACTGAGTATTTAAAACATCTGCTTTTTTTAAAATAGAAGTTAATAAAATGATATGGTACTATATTCGTAATGAGAATTTAAATAAGAAGCAAAATTTCTTGTTGACCATCTTGTCTATCTGTGCAGATATTCTTAATTATATGTATTTGATTAATTACAGTGTTACTTAACACTTTTTAGGAAATATTAGAATTCCATTTCTTTAACTTATTGGTAGTAAAATTGAAGTTTCTGGTTTTGCCAAAAATTTGAATTTTATTGTAGTTAAATATTTGGAGATCAAGATATTTATTTAGTTTCAAGCTATTTGGATAAATATGTGAGGTATCCATTTTGTTAAAATCATTAATTGTGATAAGATCATCGATATGCAAAGATCATCAATATGCAAGTATGAGCTAAGTAAATTAGCTGATTTTATTTTAAAGATTTTTGGAATTTAAATTCTTGAATAAACAAAAATAAATTGCAAATAAAAGTGGATGAATGTACTCCTATTGGGATACCTCTTACTTGTTTAAAAAGTTGACAGTGAAATTTAATAAAGTTAATGAAAAAGGTAGTTGCATTTAAGGTAGATTTTTCATTTAGAAATATCAATGGCTATGACTTCTAGAATTTCTATGCATTTCTTCCATTAGAAGATATTTATGCTTGACTTTTTCAACTTCCAACAGTTTTTCCTACTATGCTCATAATTATTGACCTTTCTAAATAGAAAACGTATCTGAACTTTCACTATTGTTAAAAAATTTACTAAATTTGATAGTCAACTTTTTAAACAAGAGCTATCTCAATAGGAACACATTTATCCACTTTTATTTGCAATTTAATTTTGTTTATTGACGAGCTTAAATTTTAAAAATCTTTAAAACAAGATCAATTAACTTACTTAGCACGTACATCAATGATCTTATTACAATTAATAATTTTAACAAAATAGATACCTCACATATGAATATCTGCATAGATACACAAGATATTGAACAAGAAATTTTGCTTCTTATTAAAATTCTCAATATAAATTTAGTACCATGTCATTATACTAACTTATGTCTTAAAAATGCAGGCATTAAATACTCAGTTTGATCTTTTTACTGATAGGGTTATGATAATATAGTTCTAAACTTTCTAGGCAAATAATGTTCAATGTCTCACAGCTTAAACATATGCAAATTTTGTACTTAATATTTGTAATTATCTCTGTAAATTTTGCACAAATGTATAATACTGACTGATCTGGCATTTTTGCTTTTACTAACTAATGGGTGTCTTTCAAATTTCTAAGTCTTGGTGGCAGCCCTTAACAAGGGAAGGATTTCTTTTTCTTACTGTACATTTCAAAAAATCAGACAGAAATAAATTTTCATTTGTTTGAAAACTTCAATTTTTTAATTAGCAGAAAACTATCTCACCAATTTTACTCTAGCTAGAATTTCCCTTAACCAACTTTTGGTACCCCTGCCCTAATGTTTCCCACATTCCAAAAAAGCCTTTTGACTCTTCATTCTACTCTTCAACATGACAACTATACATATTCCTAACAATGGACAATGCTTTCATGACTCCATTTTGCATTTTTGGCTCATATTTGCAAACAGAAAAGTTTAATTAATTTTCGCCATTTTAAATTTTCATTATTTGTAAAAAATGTTTTTTCAGTTTTGTCTTTTTTGTATTATTGGTCTTTTTAATATCATGATTTAGTCGATTTATGATTTAGAAGACAGAATTCCTTGGGCTTGAAGAGACATCTTCCCTTTATTAACCACTTGTGACGAAATAAAACACACATGTCAAATCAATTATATCCCAACACAACCAGATGCTTTTCTCAGAACAGTGGAAATACATAGTTCTCTATTTATAATGGGTTCTGCATCAGGAATAAGATAAGACACCAAAGAACCCCAAGACTTTGGCATTAACCCTTTCCGGTATGCTACTTTTACAAGTTGGAATTTCAACAACAACAACCAAAAAAAAAAAGTGTACGCAGTCTAATCAGGCCTAGAGGAATATAAAAGAAAAATTTTGCAAAGATAGCATTTACCATTTTAATTCTGTGGGCGTGCCCAAAGCGGGATCATTGAATGAATAGAGCTTTGAAAAGAGTGCCGAAATAAGCATTGCTGGGAAGCACATTAACAGAGTAAAAGAGTTTGCCTACAGTTGGAAAAAAAACTAGATTCTTATTACCATAGCAGATTTAGCGTTACCCAGAGTGCACCATGGGGAGGCCTGCTACTCTTCATCCCCCTCCCCATAAAAGCTCTTCTTGGTTATATGATGATTACATGCATATAAATGAAAAAATGGTAACTTGGCTGTACAGGTATGATTACATTATTTACATTTCATATTTAGGCTTCCTTCAATTTTTTTTTTTTTTTCCATGGTGGTACTTTTTGAAGCAAGTGACAAAGCACAACCCAACACTGCATGTTTCTCACATGTACCAGGATCTATATCGGATACACTACCTGAAAGCAATTCAGTTAGCATTTAAAAGTCAGAAAAAAATAAACTAATGTTATATCTACAATTAAGAAAATATAAACTATAAAATAAAATTAAATAAACATCTACAACTCAAAACTATCAAAACGTGGAGCTAACAAAATTTCTTCTAATGAAAGCAAAAGGAAAAAAGATAACTGCTCTAGTGAAAAATCAAACAGTGAACTGATAAAACTACCACTGACCTTAAAAAAAAAACACGCCAACAATTTCTCAGTTAATAATCAAACCTCGCCTACTACCACTGACCTTAAAAATTTCTCAGTTAATAATCAAACCTCGCCTAAAAAAAAAAAATAAATAAATAAAAGACAGATGTGCACCCACCTTTCTGTTATGAATAAGCTCACTGAAGAAAATACTGCAGTGAAATAAAGATACAGTTGTTGGTCTGGTTTTAGTGTTTCAATGATAGCACTCTGGGCACATGAAATGTTCCTCGTTCGATTTTTGGCAAGATTACAAGGTAAAAACGTAGAACTAATCTAGAATAAAGAGATCAGCAAACAGACAAGAAAAAAGCCTAGAAATTTCTGTTCAAACAATTCCTTTTATATCTTAAAAAAAAAAAAAAAAATCTGGAAGATAAAATGAAGATCTTTAGAAACTAAACATGGTTAAAATGTATGTACCGGTGTGTGTTGCACTGGCAGCTAGTATGCCAGACACCATGCCAGAAAGGGTTAACCCCATACTCTGTCCCATTCTTGCAAAGAAAGACAATTAAGTATTAATGCACTCCAAATCAGAAAAAAGAAGAGCAGATGCTACCGAACTTCTACCTACAGAGGAAAAAGTCTAGTCTTACCTCCATGCATCTACTCAACAAGGAATTGCCAACAACCAAGTTGGCCTTGACTGATTAACAATTTTAATTACTGCTTCTGTGAGAAATTACATTTATTTTTAGTCATTTTTACTTATGCATGTTATACAATGGTCCACTGTAATTCACCTCTTATTTCTCCTACAAAGCAGCAATATGTAATTTGTGATAGTTATTGTGCAGAATTGCAGCAAATGTACAATCGGATTTGGTTTATCTAATTTTGGCAAAGCACTCCAGGGCTATCTGCCTGAAGGGAGGATGCCTTCGTGGAAAGCTTGCTCAGGGAAACTGGCTTGTATACAGATTACATGTATCAAAAATCCACAAAAAGGACTATGCAGCCAGCCTGTTTGCTAGGATTCGAACCCTGCACTAAACTACAAGTGTTCAGCAACTTTACCGATTGGCAACTGGTGGGCTTCAGCAAATGTATGAAAATTTATCTCACGCAAAAATATGTTGTGGAGCCACTCTCAAGTTTGGGGCATACTAATTGGCCTTGAATATACATAAAAAATAATGTCAGTGTAAGAGAAAATCATGATGGGGGGGAGGAAAGGGAAATATTTTGAGAAAGTAAAAATTTTTTATAAAAATGCATCAAAATAATTTATCCTTAAAATTCATTGGTGAAATTACTTTCAAAGTAATTTTCATCTTCTTAATTAAAAAAATAAATGCATTGTTTATAAAAAAGCTTGCAGTAAACTGTTCCCTAATTCCCTCATTACGATGCATGCATGTACAAGTAGACATACACTGGTTATCATAAATTAAGGAAAAATCACAAAAATCACGATTACTGAAAAAGTTACATGCAGAATTTTATAAACTTACCCACAATATACAACACATAGTAAGGTATCAAATAATA